>DWDT01002479.1:0-13676 GCA_018245595.1 Microceris scylla | reverse complement strand
TTAGTCGCTCGAAGTCTGGACCTGTGCCCGGTGTAAAGCAATAGGCTCACCACCTCTATTCCATGGGACATAAACGTAACTGGTTAAACGTGGGAGTGTACTACACTCTTCTGCCTACCCCTGCAGGATTACAGGCGCGTTGTTGCTGTTTTTGTTATGTAAACACGTAACAAAAAAATATGTATTTCCTCGAAGTGGTAGGCACAGGAGTGTAACACGCTCACAATTCGCCAGTTATGTTATGCCATCGACTATGGTAAAGGGGGCTAACCTAGTACCATAAATCGGGCACAAATTCATACTCCGAGCTACTACGGGGAATTTAAAATCATAAAAACTCAATAATTTGCCCAACCCGAGACAGGGCTTTTTTATCACTATTTGCGCTTGCAAACACTCTACTAAACTTCTTAAAGTGTTCAATAACATTTACCTCTTAAAAAATTAACCATTTTCACTTTTTTTTAATTTAACACAAGAGAAACAATACACAATCATCAATGATACGTTTGACCTTTCATTGAACACGATACATTAATTGCCGATATGTGGAGTAACCGCAAAGGACAATGATTCCTTATTAGTTGGGTCAAATTGTGCTGGGGACGAATATAGACATACACACAACTTTATCTTATTTTGGGCTTTATGTCAATTGGATAAGGGCTATTTTGGTACACGCCAATCTCGATAAACGTTCATTGATTGTAATTAACGAGGACTTTGTTGGAGTATGCCTTGGAACCTAGCGAGGATTCGACTTTCCATCTATATACGGTCGTAAAGCCAAATCACCAATAAAACATCTCAAATCATTGAATGTCAAATCGAAAATGTTAGAATGACTTGTTAACTTGAAGAATGACTTGTTAACGCGTTCGAATGTTTTGGATGTGGATATTTTAAAAATTTTCTTCTTTGAAATGTGATAGTAACGTGGGTAATTTGATGTTTCATTTTTAAGAAATAAACCTAATTCAAAAACGCAAGTGATTATGGGAGGTATTCGATTACCATTAACGGGTATGGGTGATAATGGGAGCAATATTGTAGATGGAATAGATGTAATCAATAGATTGTACTAGGCGGTATTTAAAGGTTTGTGCGTTGCGTCATAAACAAATGTTTCCAATGTTTCCCATGCTTCCAATATTTGCAATGTTTTTAATATTTACAATATATCCAAAGTTTTAAACATTCAATGCTTTATAGTAGCGCACTTGCATTAACGCGTCGAACTTTAAACGTTAGACGCTCAAAATCGTTATCCATTAATGAATTAAGCATAATTTAAGCCCCGAAGAGGTAGGCAGAGGTGTGTAGTACCACTTCCACGGTTCACCAGTTACGTTATTCATTAATTGAGCTATTACATCGCGAATGGCAATATCATATAAAACAGTTAGATCATTTAAATATAGCCTTCGAATATCCACTAACGGTTATCTTATTCTGTTTCAGTGTCATGTATTCGTACTACGCCCTTGTAAGCATGGGTAAATATCCGCCCAAGATGCTGGCCATGACCATCACGGTGCTACAGCTCACGCAAATGATAGTGGGCTGTGCAATCAACATATGGGCTCACAACTACATGGCGACGGCCCCGCCACACACCTGCGGCATCAGTGAAATCAACATCAAGCTCTCCATGGCAATGTACTTCTCGTACTTCGTTCTCTTCGCGCGCTTCTTCTACAAGGCCTATCTGTCCTCGAAGCCCGGCAAGAAGGCGAAGGTCGAGCCGCTAGCGGAGCCCCCCGCGGCCAAAAAGCCCGAGTACAGCAATAGTTACCCGCGACAGAGGAACGGCGTTGTCCACTAGTCGTCTTGTGATATATCTAAGTATTGTATTGTACAGGTCAAAATGGCGGCCGCTTGGGACACTCTCCTTAGTTTGTATTTGTGTGCGATACGCGAGTTGAAATCGATTTTGATTCGATTAATTGTATTCGGAAATACGAAAATTGTATTCATATCGAAGTTCGATAAATTGTATTGTATTCGATTTTAAACGTCGGCAAATAGCAGTAATATTTTAAAGCATTTTTTTATTGTTTTTTAATAAAAAGAATCGGTGACATAGAAATATGACATGACATATACCTATCTATAAATAAGTATGTATCTGAATTCTTGATTATTTATTATACATCGATCGATTAATACCGAAACCACCTCATGTCGGTCGTCAGTTACAGACAAAAAATATAATTGTTTCGTTAAACTCAACATCATCACTTAGTTAATGTTAGCAGCAAGCGAGCGTGTAATTTGTTCAACGTTTGTAATTTACACGCACGTATTAACGCTACGATATTATGTCGGCCGCTCGCGTGCGTGTAATCGTACCGTTTTTTTGTGTCTTTCTAACGTTCGCATGTCAGCTATCGATTATACAAACATTAACCAATTGTGTACATCTGATGATCGATATCACGACGATGTAGAACGTCCAGTTTGTGTGCGGCGGTAGACATCGCGCCAGTGGGCAAGATTCCGGATTTGATTCGTGACAGAGCGTGTATCTATTGCTTTGTACAATAAGTACCGTGATAATTATAATGTTTAGATAGCCGATCTGAGGTTTCGGATCGAATCCGGAATCGTTCAATATATTATTAAATTTTTTGATAGTGCCGCAGGTGAAATAAAATAAAAAGAAATAGTCATCAACGTTGAAGCAGCGCGTCACGTCTAAAGAAATAGACAAATTTAGCATTCCAGACTTTCTGCCTACCCTATATACGAGCAGACGTGATCGCTACATAAATACTATCTATGTGACTTTAAAACGTACGTGCATAGAATTGTTAACTAAATACACAATACATGTAGTCCTGGTCCTTGTATTTGCTTTTAATATTACTGTTCCAAAGTATGTCATTCTAACGACAAATCGATTTCAACCGTATTGCGTTAGTTTTTAAGTCGAATTTCCATTGAGCGCGAACGACGTGTACAGCGGGGGAGAGGTGCCCGGGAGAGGGGGGAGGCGATATTCCACTAGCAAACCGAAACGAAACATTTCACCTCCGTGTCACATTTAAATCTGCTATGTGCGTTCTTTAGATTCTAACGCCACAACAATACCGGATAGTTCTCTAACCGAATATTCAGTGTAAGATAAATTGCTCACGAGTATTATACGATGTTTTATGACCATGTTTTAAAATATGTTATGTAAAATTGGAATATTGTCATAGAACAATATGGCTTCGTCTTCCGAATATACTTTGTGCATGTAGCAGATTTTAAATTGACAACGACTAGTATTAGTATTTACCTTGCTATATTGCAGAGTTGATCTGTCTACGGTGCGGTCTAGTATAGGAGCTTTTCCCTAGCAAACAATTTCGGTCATCCACCGTGTTATATACAGGATGCTGCCGGCGACTATGTAAAGGTGCCTTTGGTTTTGAAACGCGATGTAGCTCATTGTTGTGTCGTAGCAGCCTGTATATCGCGCAATGGACTATAGAGTCTATTCCTTATATAGCAGCGGATAATCCGTGTCCGCATCCCGCTCTACATCCAAATGTTTCTGTAAAATATTCTCCAGATCTTTCTCCGAACATTCATCACACTGTAGCATCAATGCAATATCGCATTTCAGTTGCCGTGAAACTCGTCGCTGGCGCAGCGGCGTGCCCTGTTGTTGTTGTTTAACGTATATGTATTTATTACTTAAATGAGAAATGAATAGTGATTTTAAATGTAATTTATTTGTAATAAATAAAGAGGGGTAGTTTTTATCGACCTGTACAGTAAGTTTAAATATTAATATTGTTATGGGTTCCGCTTATTGTGATCATGTATGGGTCGTAGGAGTGCCGCTCTGCATGAAAGCGTCTCATCTCCGGCGGGAGGTATGCGATATTCGAACTTAACGCCTGTTTTATAAAGATCACTTTTCGGTGAGAGAATTACGAGATGAGTCGTTTCGTGTCTGTGGCGCGTTTATATAGTCTTAAAAACTTTGAATCGCTTGTCAAACAAGTGCACAAAGTGTATTTTCTAGAGTTGTAATTTCGACATGTTGGGTTGTAAGAGATATGCTGTACGTACTGACAGTCACAGCTCCGTGGTGGGATCAGAATGAAATTGTTTGTATAGCCGTCACGTAACTATACTCCGGAGAGGTCGGCCGGAGACAGAATATGTGGAGAATAGCGAATCCAGTACGGTTTGACTATAAATAAATAATCGTCCATATCCTGTGCCGATTCTTACCTTTAGGGTCGGTAACAGCAGTACAATATATTGTAATAAGCATTTTTCTGCCAGTGTTATTTAATAATATGATATGTAAGTTAAAATAGTTTAGCGGAGCATCTAAAATCAGTTCTTTGTGCTTTTTTGAAAAAGCTAATTAATTGGCTTTTTGTAATTGTGGCGTCTAGAACAGTTCAATGTCATGATTCGGGATACAACTAACGCCATCTGTTGGGCCATATTGTAATACCGATTTGTTTAAAGGTGTCGCTGCTGTCTCGCACAATATGCTCTAGCAGACCTCTCCAGTAATTCATGTAGGCTGATTATAAGTAATTGAATGGTGTCGGATATGAATTTGCCCCGTCTATAGAAAGAAATAATAAATGGGCGTGATGAGAAGACAATTTTGATTAGCGTAATCACGGACGTCGATGTCTGTCGGTCTGGGTGTTCATTGCATAGAGAACAATGACTTGCAAATATTTGCGGGTAGGTGTGTATATTCTAAATAACGGCTAGGATTGTACGTAGTTACGAAAACGTTTACGGGTTGGTAATGGCGTATTTGGTGTAACCCTTTTTTTGAGGGCATCCAGCGCTAGAGGTGTTTAATGAAACGCGACCGTACGTACCTAGTTGTACCGCGGACAGTGAGAGTAAAGTGTAAGTGAAAGTTCAAATTTTATAGATTACGGCGTGCTATGTAAATTTTCTCGCCCCGAACACGCCGTCGCGAGGGCGGGCCCCGTTGTAGCTGTAAATTACGCGTTTTGTGCTAAATTAAACTGACGTCCGTTGCTGACGTAGCTATAACTCGCAAGAATTAACTAGGCACCTTACTATAAAACGAACAGCGAAGTGCTGACCTGTCAAAGGCGAGGGCGGTAGGCGAAGTCAGATGATGGATGGAAGGGGTAGCCCATCCCTCGCAAGTGTCAGGTTGATTTCTGCGTGTTATATGTGATTGTAACGATGGTTAATACTTTATTGTTTTTGTCAACGCTTTATGTGTGATTTGGTATAGGCGATCGATATCTAAATTTATTGTTGAAACCGCATCCATATACGAATTCAAATTTAGTATGGAATAGTTCATATAAAACGCTACGCTCATAGTACGCCTGCGGGGCACGTTTATATGGAACGTTTTTACGTTGAAATAAATCGGTAATTAATATAGGAAATATATGAAATGTCCGCAACCCGTGATTTATGTATCGTTAAGTAAGATACGCCATAGATAAAGTACATGAAAGCTTCCACGGCGACCGTTGGAAGCCTTCCGGTTTAAATTTGAAAAAAGAATTCTGTTGGACGATTATTCTCCTTGACATTCTTAGGCTATAGAAATCTACTATTGTAACTGTCCGCTTATTACAAGAAATCTATTATGACTTGGTAAAGGTGTGCAGATATTAGCATATAGATATTAGGCCAGGTCAATTTCTCTAGTTTAGAAGTCACAAGTTAGGGGGTAGGTTGGACGATTAGGTCGTTGATTTTTACTGTCCAGTACTTATGGCTGTTTTTTTTCTTTCTTTCTGAATTAATGCTACTTTTAAGAATTTCTACGGTTATATCGTTCATCCGACATCATAGTTCGTTTTTCATCGCAATGCGGGTAGATTTAGCTATTATTTTCCATGTGGTATGGGATAAATATAGGTAAGTAAATGAACGATGTTCACTAATGTTGCTTACGGGAATTCACAATCCGTTTTATCTCCGCGTTCGGCGGCTACAAACGAGAGTACACATTTTATGCCATTTTTTGTACTACTTTTTGTAATAATGTTTATATTATATTTTTTTCGTGCTTTGTTAATGTTCTTTTTGTCTCTTGTAACTCGCTCAGTCGGCCTTTTGTTCCAATTGTTGTCGAAGGCTTTATTTTTTTTTCTCCTTTGTTATTATGTGTTTTATTTTAATACTCAACGTTCCTAGTTGTTTTAAATATATTTATTTGCCTGTTTTTTTTGGTTAAACAAAAAAATATGTATAACAGCGCATCATGTTACACAATGTGTTTTATTTATTAGAAAAATCGATGTTTGTAAGACAATACTTTGAAAGGCCGACACGAACGCCATTTCGAAAATAAGACAGTGTATAAGCTCGACAGACATGGCATTTATTTATTATTTCCTGCACGTGTACGTCCTTATAACTTTTATTGCATTTAAGTGAAACTGTTCAGTCTAGAACGTATTAGCGGTTACAGTTCCATATTCATAAAAATATTTTTAAAAATATATTTTTGTGAACGATGTTTTGTGATTACAACCAGACTCGGATCAAATAAGATGTAATAAAGTTTTATGCATCAGAATGTATTGTAATCTGCAACAGGACAGTGGTATTATTCTTGAAATCATTAATTTGTATTTTCTGGGCAAATAAAGATTTAATGCAAATAGCGATGTTCATGTTTTATTTATTTTTTCCAGCGTAATCCTGAACTCTCGTATAAGGAATAGTTGATATTCAAATTGATTTAGGACTACTTTAGACATTTGACTAAAGATCACAATGAAACGTAAAATAGCGCAAATTATGTCACTATGAATGATGTGAAAATATTTAATAAAGCTTTTGAAAATTATATAAATTATATCCAAAATGTACATGAGTATATATTCATTGTGCCTGCAATTGAACACGCTGTTTTCGTTGATTATTGTTCATTTCAGTAAAACGTAAAATTATGACCATTATATAAATACCAAATATATGTACATAGAAAAAACGGCACAATCCTCTATTTAATAAATAGCATAGGAGTGCCAGTTCATTCGATATTTATTTTTCATACAATATAGTGAGGAAATGCATGCATGAGTCAGTTTAATATTCTGCAAATGATAAACTATAGCTTATATCTCCGACTAATTCTGAACGCTACGTTAGCTTACCGTGACATTGACAAATTGTTAAGAAAGTGACATTAACTGACGTTAACATTATCACAATCGTTATTCGGTGAAGTCGTTTCAGATTTCTCGGTTTGTTTGATAATATATCTCCGACCTGTAAAATGGACCTGATAGATAACGATATCAGGCAATGGGACGCCAACGATGTGAAGGAACAATTCGGTGATAGTCTCACGCTTTTACCTTCAAACGATAATATAAAGGAACTGCAAACTATACTGAGGGACAAGTAAGCGAGGTTACAAAACGTGACCAAATTTTTTAAAATATGGTTAGGTAAAAGTAGTAATTTTTTACGCATTATTTGTCATTCAAATCGTTGTCTGTCTTTTGGGGTTAAATAAAAAACGAACGGTTTTTATTGTTTATTTTCATTTTCTTTCCTCGAGAGGTTTATTTTGATGTGGTGGATGTAGATGTAGCCTATGTAATGTATATGGAGTTTAGTTCTTTTAGATCTTTATTTTTAAAAACAACACTCCAATAATGTTTAAACATAATATACAAAAATTATGGATAAATAAATTAATATTATGTAGTGATATGTTTTTAAGAAATACATCAAGAAGCGACTTCAAGTTCTATGCAGATCGACTTATCCGACTGGTCATTGAGGAGAGCCTTAACAAGTTACCATTCACTGACTGTGAGGTTGTGACACCCACAGGCGCTCTGTATAAAGGCTTAAAGTATGGTGCAGGAAACTGTGGTGTTTCTATTGTTAGATCGGGAGAAGCTATGGAACAGGTTGGTTTTACTTTTTTAATGAAATTATTTTTATAACTTCATATGTAAAGAGTATCTCAGCAAGGAAAAGAGCTGAGCCTGTGGCTATAAACAGTGCCCAAGTCTAGACTATGAGCAGCTACTAGAAATTCCAAGCTAAAAAAGTCTGATTTTACCTGACCTGTTAATCAATCCCATTCACATTTGCAACTGTTCAATCAACAGTTCAGTTAACATACAATATATTTGTTTTGAAATAATTGTTTTAATTGATACAGGAATGAGAAAAAAATAAATAAAGCTGACACAAGCATTGCCCTATAACTTTTACAGGGTTTAAGAGATTGCTGTCGCTCAATCCGCATAGGTAAGATCCTGGTGGAGAGTGACACAGACACCCATGAGGCACATGTGGTGTATGCTAAGTTCCCGGAAGATATTGCTCGGAGACAAGTGTTACTAATGTATCCAATCATGTCAACAGGCAATACTGTCAAACAGGTATCTCTCTATAAATATGATTATTTGATAACATGAGTTACTGTATATATTTTACAGTTACTCAAACATCTTGAACATCATTTGATTGTAGCTTGATCTAATATGTTCGAGAAAACTACTCACAAGCAATGTGTGATTGGTTTCATGTTTTGTCAGATTTGCTGCAGTTTTCTATGCACTGCAGCAGCACAGCTAACACTGAATACCATTGCTTATTACAGAAACAAAATTGAAGTTATGAACTAATGTAATTTCTAAATAAAATGACTCAAGTAATATAACCTAAAATTGACTTTCTCATTCAAAATGTAACAGGGATGAAGTGTTGATAAAATTTAGTCTAACAACTTATTATTTAAATTCACTGAATTTTACCTAACACTTGTCAGCTTATAATATATGACATGTCAGTACATAACAATGGGATTTGTAATGAAATTAATACTCCACTAATTTTTTAGGCAGTTAATGTCTTAACTCAGCATGGTGTGAAAGAAGAAAGGATTATTCTCTCCAATCTCTTCTGTACTCCAGCTGCAGCACAAGCAGTTGTAGACTATGTTCCTAAAATGAAGATTCTCACTTCTGAACTGCATCCAGTAGCACCAAACCACTTTGGACAAAAATACTTTGGCACTGACTGATAGGATGCATTTGGGGTAGTACCTCAATATCTGAAAAGCCTTTTCAGTCTTTATGCAATATTTATATAGACTCTGTTATCATCTTTCTTGGAACAGAATTTTTGACTTCCTGGCAAGTATATGATGTAGTCTGGCAATGGAATCAGAAAATTATTTAATGCTGCATTTGGTTTACTTTAATGTATTGTACTTTTCTGTAAAATAATTATGATTTTTTTTTTGGTAGAGTAGGAGTGGTGGGAGAAGAAAACCAAATATGTATGTTATATGTAAGCTTGTACTTAGTGACTTTATAAAAATTTCGTGACTTGATTATTATATTTCAAAAAGTAAAGACTGTATTATATGTAAACTCTCATTTCAACTGTTATGAACACTAGAGCAATTGAAAATGTTATTAATATCCAATTTGTTAATCAGTAACTGCTTGAATTATATTTTGCTTTAAATTTAATAGGTCTCAATTATTAAAATGATATTAAATTATAGATGTTATACTGACATGTTAGCTTGTACAGTGTAGAGTGTAATCAAGCAAAAAAATTAAAGCTTGTTGTAAAAAATGTGTATTAAAATATTCATAAATAGTCTATGTATTTCGTATTTTATTTCAAAGTGAGTATTCTACTGTAACTCAATTTGTGAACACACACTTGAGTGTGACAGTTGCTGACCACTTTTAACTACAATACAGCCCACTGAGACATCAAACTCAACGCGCGACTATGCACTGGATTGGGTTTTCTCTGTGATCGTTCAGTTCATGATTTCAAATTAATTTGGGCCCTTATGTGCCACGTATCTAAGACTCTCCAATTTCTTTTACATCTCCAAAGAGGAACACCTGACAAAGATGGAAATTGATGGCCTCACAAAGTACTGTAAAGGAATGTACGGCTATATATGGTGCAAAATGTATTATAGACAACATATACGACTCCAACATATGAGGTGTTTTAGAATGAAATATATGCAAGAATAGCCCTGCGCACGAACTTTGTATTCACAAGCGAGGACAGTTGTGAAATCTGTGAAGAAAAAGAAGAATGTGTCGTTTTTGGACATAGTTCTAACTGTACAACTATAACGTATGTATATAAAGTTTAAGACTTATTAAAAACAAATCATTCTTGTAATTTCCGAAGGCGTAGGCAGAGGAGTGTAGTACACTTCACGTTTCACCAGTTACGTTTAAGTCCCCTGGAATGAGCCTATTGCCATACACCAGGCAGAAATCTAGACTCCAAATACTACTGGAAATTCTAAAGTAGAAAAATCCAATAGTGCCCGATCCCGGATTAGGACCTCCCGATTGGCAGTCGCGCTTACAACCACTCGACCAACGAGGCAGTCTTTCTAAACTGCATAAGTCTGCATGTTACTAGCCGCAACAAGCGGCTACATGTTACTAGCCGCTTGTTGCGGCTAGTAACATGTAGCCGCGTCTGCTCCAACGGCTATCGGTTCTGCGACAGATGTGACCAGCCCACTGCCACTTCAGCTTGCCAATCCTTTGGGCTATGTTTTAACTTTCGTTCTCTGTCGGATTTACGGAAATGAATTACGTACACATTATTGCTGGCAGATTAGTGTTGCCCTACCTAATGCCAATAGATACATTTATTACAACTTTTTGCTCTTTATGGTTTTGAATATATATGTATGATACTTCATCTATTAACATAAATTCTACAGAAGAAGGATAGAATACAGGTAAATAAATAAAAACGACCAGTCGAGTTACTTTTGATAATTTAATTCAGTTTCATAGTTTATACAATCTATGGCTTGATAGATTACAAAGATTAGATCAGATCACACAGCTAAGCGATTTAAAAGTGTACACATTAATATATAAATTAATATTCTTTCATCTCAACATTTCAATAATTTAACCCTTAACAAGTAACCCTTATAAAGTGATCCCAGACGTGGTGGTCGCTCGCCTCCGCCGCCGCAGCCCGGCGGCACCCACTTACACAACAATACAACTCTACGCTAAGAAAATATGTATCATCATCATTATTATTATTATTATTATGTAAAAATAGCGATAACATTCAATTACAATATTGTAACACGATTAGATCATAATCGAGAACGAAAAATATTATATATTATTATTTTTTATTAGTAAACACTAGTCGACTCGAGGTCACTTAAGTATAGTGTTAGGAAGCTCGGGCCGCTCCATATACATAAACACTAGGTACGTAAACGATACATCACTGTCGACATCTCTCACTTAGCCTACGTTACGCGGTTAGACGGCGACGAGCACAAGCCCATCGGATCTCCCTCCAAATTGACTTAGATATGTTATTAAGGCATCGTGTGAATTGCGCTACGGCACGACCTAAGGCTATGGGACTAATACGACAGCCAAAGCGACAATATATGGCAATTAGCGTATACATGTACAGTTACATATACATATATATATATATATATATATATAATAAATATACAGGACGCGTGGATGTAACCTCCGCTATTAGTAACGATCGTTAATCAACCAAAATATATATAAACGTCTTAATTAAATTTCATTACCAAAAAAAAAGAAGCGAAATTAAATACTTTTATTTGTGCATCCACATTTGTTTTTTTTTCGATTTTTGCATTTTACATTTTTTCTATAAAAAAAACAAGTATCGTCAACAAGTCTGAGTGACTACTGGCGGACCTTCCGGAAGTTCTGTTTGGTGGCAAGGTCGACTAGCTCATCGCCTGACTTTCTCTGCGCATCGAACAAGCACCAGTCTCTCGCGTTAGCGACTATCGGTAGGATGGTTTCGTCGCTGCACACAACCACAAAACAGATTATTACAATGTGCGGGTGTTAGGCAGCAGACACACAACTGCGGTAGCCACAACTCTCCAGTCCGGCCGCGACTCTACCGAGCTCCCTCTGCTACAGCTCGTGTAACCCAACCTCGACAACGTAAGGCCGGACTGTAGTTACTGCGTTCGGCTAAACGTGGTCCTGATGTTATGTCGTAGCTATGCGGTGGTAAAGGTGATTGGAGCGTCGGACACCGGCGAGAGAGGAAGCGGTAGCGAGCTGATAGTATTTACATGAGCTTCTGTTTGGCGCACTCGGGGCAGATGATGTCCTGGCCGTCGGTAATGAAGCCCTTGCCCACAAGCGAGGTTTTGCACTGCGCGCAGATGAAGCAGTCGTTGTGCCAGTGGCGGTCCTCGAACGAGATGAAGCGGGTGCCGCCGATGCCTGGAACGACAGTTTGGACTTTGTCAATATTCGGCTGGAATAATTACGAATCACACAATTTGGAATTCGGTATTGATAGTGGAAGGTATATATTCTTGCAATCTTTCAAGATTCTGCTTCTAAAAAACATGTGAAGTATTATTCTTCAAATTCTTCTTACCTAAAATTTACTCGTTAATTACGGTGTTACCCAGTGGTAATTTCGAGAATTTCTTGTATTATACTTCCCGCTGTTTGAGCTGTTTTTTTAACAACCATAGGTTCATATTGGACCACAATCTCAGCTGATATTAAGCGAGATCTAATCTAAGATGTAGCAAGTTTGCCTAAAATGCCTATTCTCTCATATCTGATCGGCGTCAAATCAGATGAAATGGCAAAAACAGAGCGTGAACTGACCGGTGATGGGCTTGGTGCAGGAGGTGCAGCGCTTGGCGAACAGCTCGCCGAAGCACTCGGCGCAGTAGGGCTTCTCGTCGCGCGACGTGAAGCGCTGGCCGGCCAGCGACGTGTCGCAGTGCGTGCACGTGAAGCACTCGCGGTGCCACGGCTCGTTCTTGTACGTCACGCCGCCCTGCGTGATTATCTGCACACCGCGAGTAAACACGCATTATGTACCCATTCGATACATCTATGACCGAAGGGGATTGAAAGAGCATGAACATAACTAAGGTCACTAGAACACATGGAGCCAATAAGCAAGATATAAATTGGTACAAGATGAAAAACGACGAAGAGGATGGTTGAAAACTTCATTAATATAAACGCAAGTGTAAGATGACCCTGACTGTTAAGTGATTTGTACACAGTGTGCATACCATATGAAATAATTAAGTAAGGTATATAATTATTACCTTGTTGCACTTAACGCAGCGGGTGGCGAACTTGTCCTCGTAGCAGCCGGCGCAGTAGATCTCTTGCTCGCGCGGGATGAAGCTCTTGGTGCCGATCGGGTTCTTGCAGACCACGCAGCAGAAGCACTTCTCGTGCCACTGCCTCGTCTTGTACTCCATCTTCTTGGTACCTGGTAAAGAAATAATGGTTTTAAGGAGACTTTTTACAATCTTTATCGTCGTCGTCATCAGCCATAATATTGTACATACCTATCTAGCTAAACGCTTTAAATTAACATTTTCATGACAATATAAAAGTGTACAAATTCCATAAAAGATGTATACATTGAATTAGTCCATAATTATCTCGAATTTTTAGAAACACACTCCAATGTACATAAATTCCTCACCATTACTCTAAAGACCCAATGTATTTCAGCAGCGACCTAAATGTTACAGATAATTTCTGCACTCATCAGAAGATCAATGTTGCTTCCCACGAACTGATTACCTTGTGCGTGACTGTACGTAACGTGTTCACCAAATATGTATTAATAAATATTGTAGGTGGTGACGGTGACTAATTTCG
>DWDT01002478.1:0-13678 GCA_018245595.1 Microceris scylla | reverse complement strand
TCCGCCGGCTTTTTTCTTCCGGTCTACATGAGCCTAAATAATAGGCGTTCAAAGCCGATGAATATATAAATATAAGAATTATGTTATGACGTTCATTAAGTGTATTTATATACCTTACAATGAATAAAAACTTTTGAATTTGAAGGCCGCCGAGGCTGACGGGTGACGGCGCGCCACCACTTGCCGGCGCACCATCAATGCCCAATTCAAATATTATAATAAAGTTATGTCGTTGAGAACCTTATATTTTTTCTTCAAATTTCGTGAGAACGAAACGTAAAATAACCTACATTTGTCAACACGGGCAAGACGGATCATCAACATAATCAGCTTATCTCAGATCATTGCTGGTCGTAGGACTGCCCATTGGGGTTGTTTCTCTAATCCTTATCTTGGCCAAGCGGACTTGGAACATCACACGCTGTGTATTTTTATTTATAGACTTCAAGCGAATTTGGAAGGAGAACACACGAGAAAGAACACAACACCTTCATTTATGTTATGAGTAAAAAAAAATATTACAAGTCACTTTCCACTTATGGCCTAGAGCCCTAGATTATTTATTGACTTACACCCCGTTGAAGTGTTCAAGGCACATAACAATAAGCATAACCAGTTTTATATTTCCATTATTTTCCTAGCACAACTTATTTGTACACAGAGCACAATAAGTTGTGCTCGCTCCGCCGCAGACTGCGGTGAGTCATGGCGATCGCGGGCTGCGGGCGAGTTTCCAGTCAGTCGCGTTCTAAAGCACGTACTTCTCATAGGTAGAAGCCGTTGCTCACGTTATCGACGTGCTGTATTGCACAAAGTCCATGACTAGTTCTTGTACGTTTTCATTAAAACGATTGTCTAGCAATTAGTTTATAAAGTATTTGTAGTGTGAACTAAAAGTAATTTATTTAGTTCAGTTGTATATGTATATTGAGATCTAAATGCGCAAAAGTTTCAAATTTGAAAAGTTTTGTTTATTACCGAATGTCCAAGAGTTGTTGAAATTGGACCATATAATATAATCATTTTTTATGTTTGAATGTTATTTGAGTCCAGATGTGGTAGAGTTTATATTTATAAACGTCTCTGTGCTACTGTCTACTGTGCACGTTTTCTATGCTAACTTTAGTTTCTATACGAAATCTCACACTTTTCGGACACACTATAATTAATGAAAGAGGTACGAAGATTTCTCTTCACGTATTAATATAAAATACATGTAAAGACACGCTTATATGATATAGTTATATAAGCGTGCATATATGTATGAACGTAATACATTGGAGTTTCCCGTCGTTCGTACCCTGTAATAGACGTGTTTACAAATACCGCAAAATAATTCTTTAATGCCAAACGATAACGCTTAATCCACTTAACCTTATACGCGGATGACACTTGTTTATTTTACTTTGGGACTAAGACAGCCAACGTTATAAGCAAAGCCCAACAGGATTTAAACATTTAGTACTCTTGGTTTCAGGATAACCTCTTGACAATCAATACTTCGAAAACCGCTATGTCGTTTACAAAGCCAAAAATAAAACCATCCCTCCACACGATTGTCCTAAAACCAATAATGTAGTCCTGCAAGAAAAATCCTGCGAAAAATGTCTTGGCTTAAGACTAGATTGCTGTCTGACGTGGAATACACAGACCAAACACATCAGAACAAAAATTTCGTCCCTATCTGGCTCACTGCTAAGTATCAGTTGGTGTATTCCTCGCCAGGTGCGCTACAACATCTACAATTCACTATTTAAATCACATCTACCCTTCTTAATTGAGGACTGGGGTAATGCAGCCAAAACTAAATTAGCTGACCTTCAAATCATTAAAAACAATATCATTTAAATACTTTTCAATATCACTATTCAACATCTATATCAAAAATATATACTGATACTAAGTTAATGAACATTTAAACAATTATTTATGTACAATACATGTGTTCTCGTTAGAAAAATATTAATCAGCGCACTCCACATTAATATATCCTTTGTAACGTCCAGGCAATTGTCACGGAAACGAATTATGCATTAGTCTTTTATTTCTACCCAATACAAGAACAAATTATGGTAAAAAAACTATTATTTTTAAAAGAGCACAGCTTTACAACAAAATATCCTTAAGTATAAAAAAAATAACTGATTGGTATAAATTTAAAACGGAATTAGAACTATATTATGTTATTAACAGACTGCCTCGTTGGTCGTGTTGATTGCAAGTGCGACTGCCAATCGGGAGGTCCCGGGTTCGATTATCGGGCCGAGTACTACTAAATTTTCTAATTTTGATTTTCTAGTAGTGGGTCGGAGTCTGGATATGTGCCCGATAATAATAATAATAATAACCACCAATTTGTTTGAACATTTATATTACTTAAAGCGTAGCGTGTAACAGTTTTATTATGTATTAGTTTTAGGTACGAACGATTGATTTACCTTTGTTAGCCAAGTTCTCATGTAAGTGACTGTAGCCTTTATACACTTAAATTCTTTAAACACACACATTGTTACAGCCATCAAAACACTATTTGACATGACAACGAACGTTCGTAAAGTGTTCTTAATAAAGTATGTTTACATATTCCAAGCTCACAATCTATATTATCGTAATACAACAATGTGCGACAGTGGACACAAGCTCAACCGTGTCGGGTCACATGACCGAGTGGCCATACTTACCTAATCGCCATGTTTTCTGTTCCGTTTCGCTGTACAATACATTTATTCAAGGAATTAAAAAAACAGCACATACAAAATACAACAACTATAAAAAAAGAAGAAAAAAAAACCAAAAACGACAATAAAAACAATAATAATAAAATAAAAAATAAACGAAATTAAAAACTAAAAAGAAAATTAAAAAAAAACTAAATAGTGACAACTAAAAATTAATTCGTACTTAAACTTAGAGACAAACAAAAATAAGTATAAGCAAAAAACCAATGATAAACAGAAAAAAATGTGCTGCAAAGATAATCCTCGAAAAGGACGGGACTCAGCATATGTCGCGACCGTTGTGGCCACGACGCTGGTTTTTAGTTACGCCCATTGGTATTAACAGCTCAGACGGCTGCACACGTGCGTCGCGTTTATACGTCAGTGAACAATAAGTTAAAAACAAATTAATAAATAAAAATGTAAAAATTAATAAAAATAAAAATCGAAAAGATTTACACGTCTTATTTCCTAAATTACTCGCATTTATTTGTGCTTGTGGCGTCTTAGGCCCTTAGAAGTCCTGTCAGCTGCCGCCACACCATCAAGGCATAAGGGATCTCACCAAGATAATTCTAAATCCTATCGGCTTAGCAACATTCAGCCGAACTGTGTAAAGCACAACGTTATTCAATTATTACATTGTTCCTGGATCAATATTATTTTATATTTTATTTTAAAGCCACCTCTTGTTTTGAGTTTTCGCAAAGGTGGTGGAAGGTTGTTCCAACATTTTGTGGCGTTATATTTGAAACTGCCTCTGCCCACATCAACTCTCCTTAACTGTCTTCTGTGCTTACACAGCTTGGTATAAAATGCTACGATGCGGTGACAATGAGGTATTCATTTACGGATGACCAGCCAGTCATGCCGGCAGTACATATTATGTTGTATGTATTTTATAATGTAATTGGTACGACTTGTCTCTAGTGACAAAATTGGCGGGAGTATTTAGGTAAGCGTTAGACAAGTGTTAAAATATTCACGCATTAGACAGTTGCTCACACAGTTGCTGTTGTTACCGTAAGCTCGCTTAAAGCTGTCGGCGATTCTTAGGTCTGCTTAAGTAACTTCTGACAGACGAATTGGAGATAAATAATGCAGAGTTCTCTAGCTCTTGACTAATCCCTGGAGTAGATACCGGTTGTTGACCTTTGGTCGTTCCTCGATACCTTGACAGATGTATATTATATATCTACATGTAAGATGTACATTTAAAAACCTTAATATATGTATACCATATCGCTCATTAACCGAAACTTTGAATTCGCTGTCTGAACAACACTTTTAAACGTCCATTGTTAAAATGTCTAACAATGACTGTTTCGCTTTCTAGGCTAGGGACTCGTCATGATGGATAGCCGAACTAACGGTACGCTGTAGTGGAACATGATCGGTGGTGTGTTCCCCCGTTTGCACGCGAACGTTTGTTAATACCGTTGTTTGCATATTGGCTCTACACGATCTCTGTATTATTACAGGTATATAAGAAAATGCTTCGACGAGCTGTATAGTTAAAAACTGGTGTGCAAGTAGTTGTGTTTAAAAAATACTGTTTATTTAACTGCGAATGTCAGCCATGTGAGGAAGTGGCAAAAGCCGCGCTAGGTGACCGTGTACATTTTTAAATCAACATGCAAGTTGTAAAGTTTACACGGTGAAAATTGTCACCATGTCAGAAAGTCCGACGTAATTCCGCCGGTGACCTTGTTTCGCCCAATACCTTGCCTTATGGGTAAACACTGTCAAACGCACGATTTTAGCTTATCTACATGTCACGTGTGGACTTTTCTTTTTTAGCCCCCTTCGCCCCCCGAAGGCTGATAACCAATCGGCGCAGCGGCGCGGGCGCACCGTTGCCGCCGCAGTCGCGTCGCTACAGCCGTCCGACGTGGACGTCGGGCTGATCTCGATCGGATTCAACAAACATCTCAGTGCAGTGATATGCCTTGGATTTCTATAGTGTGAATGTGCTCTAACAGTGGCGAATACAACAGTTTTAATGTGACCAAAACGTGGTTTCAAGCCGCGCTACGTATCGACAACGGTACCGTTGTGTCGCGCTTCGCCGATTCGGTTAATAACTTGTGGATCTACAGTGACTGTGTAATAGTGCCTTTGCTAAGATTTAATACTGTGGAAAGGTCACTTACCTTGATCGGGTAAAGTGTGTTGAAGGATTTTTTCTTGCCCTGTATAGAACGCTTTGTCATATTATGTAGCTAATTATTGCATATCATTTTTGGGTTAATGTATTAACGACTACTGGTTCTCTTATTGCATTGTTGTATAAGATTGATGCCGATGACTAATTTAGCCTTCAAGTTCCTGCGTGGATAGTTTTTCTTATTACTTTATATAGCATTTTGTTTCATGATTGGAGTCATTCGTTAAAGTAGTGTTGTGTGTAAGTTCGTGCTTCTCCTCTCTATTGAAGGTTTCGATATATCGGAAATAGCTGCGTGGCACCGTCGCTGCATTCGTTTGTTTTTCATTGGTTTATTGCAACTATTATATTTGCGTTTACGTGGGATAGATACGCCATTAGTTCCCAGAAAAAACTATGTAATAACAATCTGGTTGCAGTCTAGTATAATGTCTTTGCACTCTGTCATTGGGAGGTCACCTTTGTTGCTTTGTTGTTGGTTGTAATTGGACTGACCCTCGAAAAAACGGCCTTTGGATAATGGAAAATATTAAATTTGCACTGTTATTTTAAGTTTATTTTTTATTTTAGGACACTGAGAATAAGAACAAATATTGAACAAATCAATAAGGATTCATGCTGTGAGTCGTAGAATATTGCTTGATGCATTTTTTTCTTTACGCTTGGGAGATTTTACGTTTTGTTCGACGCTGGAAGGTTTTGTTTCGGCTGAGTGAAACTGTAGCAATTGGACCTTGATATCCGGAGTTTCGACACCGGCCACTACACATTGTACGCGTTCAAATACTATTTAGAATTATATAGTTACTTTACCCAATGTCGTATAAATTACGATAAACGGCCTTGCCCATATTTACATCGGACCCATGTGTATTACTACTGGTAATAATACTTACATTTAAGCGAGTTTAAGCTTGTGTATTTTTATTATCTGATACAACCACTCGGGACTTACAGATATAGGCAGATTTATACAAAACAAATACTAAGATTTTTTTTGGTAAATCGTCCTATGATCGAATTACAATTATTTTAAATCACTCTGTAAAAACAAATATTATTACAATTTCTAACCTGTGCATTGAAAGCCATTAAAGTCGTTGTATATTTATTGTGGTTCTCATTTACTTAAATTTATAATTCATTTTCGAAAGAGCCTCTTATTTTTCTTTTATATCGCATCTTGTACCCGATGAGAGGTACTCGGCTCTTTTTTTAGTTGATAAAGTAGCGTTCGCTGCGGCCGCCCGTGAATACGCCGTGACCTGGTTAGGCGCTCTAGGTTAAGCAGACTTGATTTTGATGAGAAATCAGAATGAGAATATAAAAGCAATTCGGATGGAAATATTATTTCCCATTGTGCGATAAATTTGTGAAGCTTAAACCTAATTTTAAATCATCATGAGGTTCATTTGAGCGTGATACACCACCAGCATTGTATTTCTATTCAATCTTTTGTTGGCCGAGTTTCCGTTCCGTTTTCACTGACACCGACAGACGAATGTAAAATTTTACTTGACGTAACGTAGTATTTGTAATTGTATGACGATTTTTTTGAAATTGTACATGTTCAACCTTTCCATTTGCAGTCGACTATATTTGTTGCAATCTTTCCTCAACTGTGAGTGTGTTATCAATAACAAATATTAATATGCATCACCGAATATAAAATAAACGTTTGATACAATTAAATCTTAAATTAATTTCAATTAATTCATCATCCATACCGCAGAGTTTGAAAACTAAAGTTTTCAACCAGTGCGTCGTACCAGTCTTGACGTACGGAGTTGAAACGTGGACACTCACGGTGTGCCTAGTCCACCAGTTCAAAGTCGCTCAGTGAGCTATGAAGCGAACTATGCTTGGATTCTCACTGAAGGATAGGATCAGTAATGATACTATCCGACAGAGAATCAAAGTCACCTACATAACTCAAAGGATTAGCTCGCTGAAGTGGCAGTGGGCTGGGCCTAACTGCCAAAGAACCGAGAACCGGTGGAGTAGGCGAGTTCTGGAGTGAAAATTGCGGCTCGGCAAACTTACTGTAGGACGCCCTCCAGCCCGGTGGGATGACGATCTGCGAAAGGCTGCAGGCAGATGCTGGATGCGACAAGCCGAGGATAAGGCGCGATGGCACTCATTGGGGGAGGCTTATGTCCTTCAGTGGACTGAGGTAGGCTGATGATGATGTTAATTAAATCTTTAATAACAAGCTTTCTTTTGAAGTATTAGAGTGTTCATTTAGCATGTTACTTTCGTGTCGTACCTGTTGGACTGTGTCAGCCACTTGTGTCGTTATCGCGTCGTTACCACCGCTATCAGTGTCTTTATTGCGATAGCGCTTGATAGTGATAAGGGAGCCTGTCTCCCGGTGATGTCATCGACTATTGTTGCGCTAACATTAGCTTTAGATTTACCAGTGCTTTCATTGATGTTATTTTAGTAGTCTCTATTACAGCTTACTTTCGGCTTCGAGTCCGTCACTCTCCCATACTTGTTTCCTATGTTCGTATACCTACAATAAGTATGAAGATTTTTTCATTTTTTTAAAATCTTCAGCTTACTCCGGGTGAGAAAAATGCATTTAAATTTGGTAATAATATAAACATACTCACTGATTGTTTATAATCGACTAAAGAATTTTCTATATTAACCAGACAATTTTGCTTAACTTGTCACATCATAAATTTGACAGTTCAAATAGCTGTCAAAAGTGAACTTAAAAATGTACATGTGGAACAGGTCTAGCTGAATAGTAACTATGTATGTTATGTAATTTGACAGCTGCCAGCTGATTGCCCTCACCCGCAGCGAAGACCAAGTGCACACTTTAATACACAGCAAGTAATCGCACCAGTAGCACATTCTGTATTTCATTGTACTTCATTTGTTTACTTATTTAATTTAGTCGAAAATACAAATTAAATTAAGCTAACAAGATGTGATGCGCCTAGAACCGGTTAACATTCTGTGCGCGATACCGATAGTAACTAAAAGGCTGTAGAAATTATTGGTTAGTATTTGGTTTCATAATGGAGAAGTTATTTTACAGTGAGTCAGTTAATATTTCTATGTGGCCGTCACCGCTCACTGTTTCCTCATTAGCACCATTGAACGTGTTCTCTTGTGCAAAAGCAATGTCAAGGTCACGTCGCTCGATGTGGTCTTGCATTTGCAATCGTCATTGATTAATAAAATAATGACGTAAATCAAACCATACATTATGTAAAAATTGTTACTAATCGTTAATAATTGCTAATGAGGAAGGACCTCGTGCAGGTCCGAAACTAGTCGGGCCACCCCGAAAAACGTACGTGAGTTAACCCGGTACATTTATAATCACGTTAATAATTGGTTACTAATTGGCGACCATATCGCTTCGAGTATTACTGTTCCTCTTAAAAATGCACATTATTGTCTGTAACTCGGTGATACAAGAATCTGATCTTATCATGTTCTAAATCAATATTGCTTGTGTTATTCAAAGTCTTATGAATACACTCGTCACAAAAATTAAGGGATATAAAACCAAAATCAATATTTTAGGGTGATTTTTGACGAGCTATAACTCCGAAAAAAATGATTGTATACCAAAGAAAAAACAAACTGTAGTTCCAAGTGTCTAGTTTTCAAATACATATGAACATGAAATTATTTTATCATATTTTGTTCTCGAGAAATCCTTAGGAGACGACCGAAAAATAGTAAACATCGTATAGAAAATCGAAGGAGGATTTCGAAAATCACACGACTTTCTCTATGAGATACCGTGAATGGCTTTTGGCCAAATAAATTGGATCTCAATGGGGCGTTCAGTTTATAAGTCGGTTTATTTTCGTGCGTGTACTTTTAAATGTTACATCCAAATGAACCGCTTACTAGTTTACAAAATGAGCTGCCAAATTTAATGGAAGAGGTGCCTGAGGGGGTGAAGCAAGCCCACTGGCTACAAACTGATGGCTGTCCTGCACATCAGGCTTCAAATGTCCGTGCACAATTAATTAAATGCCACTTATCAAATTAATGGATTCGTCGTTAGGAACTTTTGTGGCCTCTACGATCCCTGGACTTAAATCCACTAGAGTTTTTTTACCCGAGTTGTCTAAAAGAACAGGTTTGCTTAAAGTCTATTTCAAATTTGGAAGAATTTCGCAGTCGTGTTCAGGACGCTGCTTCAAAAGATAACTGATCGGCGGGCGCTCCGTACGACATCTTAGAAGAGCATTCATTCAGACAGAGTTGGTGGCAGACACTTTGATCCCTTGCGTAACATAAAGATTGATTTATGTACTACTTCACCCATTTATTTTATATAATTGAAGACAAAATTTCTTCAGCCGAATTTACTCTTTTTGCATCTTTGTAGCAATCTCTGCATTTTTACTGTAAATAAAATTAGGTATTATACCATTTTGAAAACTGCACATATTTTTCTAATAGTGGGCCACTCAGTTTTTCATACTTTATTTTTTCACCAAACGACCCCAAACATTGCCTAGATAATGTTTTTATCAAATTTGATTTTAAAATTTGAAGATGATATGATTTTTTTCCAAAAAATTATATTAGTTACTCATACAATTGGCCGCATTTCTATTAAGAATGTCTGTAAGGAATAAGATAACACCAAAAACGCAACAAATTTCATTAAGTTGGTGCCGTGGTGTCTGTGAAAGTACAGTAAGGTCAATATAAACGTGTTTTTTTCTTAACGAACTTCATATTTTGGGCACCGATTGGAATTTTATTTTGGGTATTTTTTGAGCGCCCTATAGCTGTGCTATGTGGCACTCCAGGATTATCCTTTTATTACGGGACACCGGTCGTTGCATGACGTAAGGTGACTTCACGAATTGTTGTAATGAGTGATATTGTGTGTATATGGAGCTCATTAAGTTAAAAGGCGAACCAAAAAACGTTGAATTCATATATTCGCCGTCCAAGGTGAGGTCAGGGCGACCACTGCCTGACTACGCTTCACCTTGACGCACTCAATTACAATCGTATTTTGTTGCTGCACTTGTGCATTCAGTGAGAACCAATCTGAATTCTTCTGTACTGTTTTTTAATGTAACATCACGCCTGTAATACCCGAACAGGTAGGCAAAGGAGTGGAGTACTGTTTTTAAATTGGTAAAGAATTTATAGTATCAGAATATACGCGTATTAATTTTTTCGTTTTTAGGAAGCACGTGTATTTTTAATCATCTAATCTATTTTATAAAAGTCATTGTACAATTTTGTCAATAATATTTAAACTAATAACAGATTAAGCAGAGGCTTCTGGTGATTCACCGAGTGTCAATTATTTGCATCCCTATTTGTTCGCCTACTTAAATTTACCGTTCCACTTAAACTTAATCGCATTCGCTAACCGGTTGCGACGTCTTCAGTTCAGAGTTTTAATATAGCCTTAATCATCTCATCGGCACGTTTCTAATCAAATAACCCGTCCGAGCTTGTTCTGATAGTTTTTATCATGAAATATTTTCAAAAGTTGGTTCGCCATATGATAGAAATCCAAAGCGCCGCCAAGTTCCTCATGAATCATTGTCATTCATCTATTTGTCTCTCTCAACTCTACAAGCGTTCGCGTACAGTTTTTCAATAAACCTATCGGTAGAATTTCGCGTGTTTATATCATTGTGGTATTCTTTTCTGTCTGTTTCAATCCGTTGTATCAAATTTTTGTAATCTTTTCACGTTTTAATCCTGCATTGGCTTGCATTTTGTTCACTTCTGTTTAATATATAGTAATTATGGGAACTAGAAGTTATTTTTATACCTACACATTATAAGTCTTGTTACTTTTGCTATAGTACACTCCATCCCTGAAATATATGAATGTCATGTGATACTACAAACATTTCGAATAATTTTTAGACCCTACATTGTTTGGGAAGCTATTAATACTTTCATTTATTTATTTATTTCAAAACTTCCTCCATGTTTATTGTTAGCACTGTAATACTACTTACTACCTCAGAGATTTGTACGTACTAAACTTTTTATAATTGTATACCTATCGACGTCGCAGGGTGTACGGTAAAACTCAAAGGAGTTTATGTTTACACCCTTTCAAGTGAATTGTATTATTTTGTTTTGTATCAGAATAAATAAATAAATAAATAAAAAATTGAACATTTTAATTGATTATAATTAATATTATATTTATGGTAAGTAATACAATGTGTTAGTTTCGTATTGACGTAGCTTATTACTGTGTTATCACACGTAGTGTTCGAGTTTTTATCTGGCACCTGATAATGGACTGATGTGCCTTAACGTGTGCACAGTACGATACCGCGTGTTATGTGTTATTAAACGACCCTCTTGTTTAGTATTCAACGCTTGATCTTTTTCTTTCATAAGGAAAGAGGAATATATATTTATTTCTATAACGACTACTTTCTATAACATTTATGTGGAAATATCAAAATTAATCAGTGTATTTAAATAATTTCATCTAAAACCAAAACGTGTTATGTTACTGCAGTTAAAACTTATGAATGTGCGTGTTTATTATAACTGTTATTACAATCCATTGATAAATGACTTTCCCTAATTATCACAAAACCGTGTTTATCTTGAAAGTTTTATGACGTGGTTTCAGTCGTTAAGAAAACAACACGTCTGTTTATTGTCGGTCCCTTTCTTTTCACTTATATGTTGGTATTACGAGAGTGAAAGAAATGCCGTATATGAAAACTTAAAATTTTCTCATCTAAGACCACGGTGACTTCTTAAACTTCATAGTGTCCTTTTAATTCGCGGCGTTACATTAAAAAGTAACTTCATTTCTGTTCTAGTTTAAGCTCGAAAGTTTTTGTCAGAACATTTATTTGCAATTTTATTGGCACTTGTATTTAACCTACATTTGGAAGATATTTTTCCTTGGTTGTAACTTAGTCATGAATTGTTATCATTTATTGCTATAACGATCGATGTGAGGTTTGTGTAAATAATCTAGTCACAAAAGTAAGGGATATAAAAAAGATTCTAAATTTTAGGGTGATTTTCAACGGTCGCCATGATCTTTCCAATCAATTGACACACTTTAATTTTTTTAGGAGGGGATGTGCGTTTTTTATTCAACTGCATTGACTCTTGCTTTAGCTCAGGTCCATAATGATGAACCCAAGTTTCGTCCCCAGTCACAATTCGGTCCATAACTTCCTCCGTTTGGTCTCGACGGTTGTCTAAAAACTCGCGACAGCCGTCGACGCGCTCTTGTTTCTGAGGCGGTGTGAGCATTGTTGGGACCCATCTTGAACAGACTATGCACTCATACCAAGATGTTGATGTAGGATATTTGAAATGGTTGTTTCTGATACACCAAGTAATGCTGCAAGCTGTTTCCACTTTAATTGGCCCTCTTCGAATACAAGTTTCAACACTTTTTCAATGATTTCTGGTATTCTTCAGTCAGTCGTCCAGGCTTCTTCTTTTGTTGTCGTCGTCGTCTTCAATTGACTCTCTATCTTCTCTGAAACGGCTGTGAAACTTACAAATCATAGTTTTACTAGGAGCCGTCCCCGTAAACAGCTAACATCTCTTGAAGAATAGTTTGAGGTGACTTTCTTGCTTGGGTAAGAACTGTATAACAGCACAATCTTCAATTTTGTACACAGTGGCTAGTTTCTTCCCGATTGACATGTTTGCTCGTTAATAACTTAAAAGCTTATGACCCGATTTGCTTGAAATTTGGTATATATAGTACTAATGAGACACTCAATTAGTGCCTATACTAATGAGACACCCCCCCCCCCACCATCATCTCAGAGTTTGTTTTCTGCTGCTAATGTCTACATATAGTGGAAGCTACTGTATATATTTTAAATGAAGCGTTAGAAATGTGAATGTGAAGCGTTAGCGTTGTTCAACTTTCATCATTCATCATCATTATCAGCCTACTCCTGTCCACTGCTGGACATAGGTCTCTCAAATAGCGCGCCACTAAGCTCGATCTTCAGTTCTTTGCATCCAACCACTGCCGGCTACTTTGCGTATATCGTCACTCCACTTAGTTGGAGGGCGTCCTACGTATCCTACACCCAGCATGAGCCGTAAGACGATGTAATTGTACCCAATTTTTGCGCTTTACGTTTTATTTTTGACGTTTTATTGTTTTTTCATTTATTTCCCAACTCCTATTAATTGTCGACCGTTCGTTACCCTTATATCAATGACTCTTCATTTCGTTCTTATCCAATTTAACGTAGCTTAAAGAACCAGTTCGCCTTTGTGTCAATACCAAAACTTGCACTAATAATAGACGTCTATGATAACCTAGAAAGCGTAAGGCCTCAAGACAACCTAATTCCAATGGATTTGTGAGAACGGGTTCATATTCCTTGACGGCTTATGTGAGGCTCGGAGATGTTTTTATCTTTTTGTGAAGCTATGTTATAAGAAAAGAGAAATGTTTTGTTTTCGTCTCACTATTGCATTCTTTTTTGTTAGTGAAAAAGTCATCAAGCCAAATGAAATGGATAAGAATTTTTTTGGAAAATAAACATTTCTTATTACTAATTTTATTAGCATTGGAATTAAATATTCAAGGTGTTTTTAAAATGTCTTTTTAAATATTTTAAAATGTTTTTTTAAAATGTTAAAAAAAAATTTTTTATTTTTATTTTAGTTCCTGCGATAGTTTACTTATTTATAATGAATTAAAAAAATTATAATAATAATATTGACTTCCTCGTTGGTAGTGGTGGTTGCAGGTGCGACTGCCGATCGGGAGGTCCCGGGTTCGATTCCCGGGTCGAACACTACAAAATTTTCTAATTTA
>DWDT01002477.1:0-13679 GCA_018245595.1 Microceris scylla | reverse complement strand
ATAATACACAGAATTTGTCAATTTATTATCTTATTAGTCCTCAAGTCTTAAAGAGAAACAAATTGTCTCGCCGATATTCCAATTATTGATGATGTTCCCAAACTCATATTATCTGAATTCAATCTATGGACATGTTTCCGATAGTTGCAATGAATGTACTTTCTAGTGCAATATGGAGTTTTAGTTATGGAAGTGCAGCACGAGACTTAATTAAAATCAACCTATTTGTCATTAAACTCTTCGAAAATATGTTTTTTCTATCCCCAATTGAATTATTTTAACTTCTAAAATGTCCTCTCTCAGAAACAAAAACAACGCTGCCAAACCATGCTTGTTAAGAGGAAATTAAACGAATTAATATGAATCATTATGACATGCTCTCAGAGTCTTCTCCAAAATAACAAATCATATGAATGTATTTATTAGTGACATCCTTATTTGAAAACTTATCTAATATTTGTAGGTAAGCTATATCGAATACATAATGAAAATATATTTACATATTTCTAGATAAAATTATGATGTGTACAAACGAAAAGTCCTATTATTTTATATTAAGTTATATTATATTATGAGTATCATTAACATATAAAAAGTTCATTACTTCGAATAATACTTTTAAATTAACCGCTAAAATGTGCATGAGCTATTTATAACCAATTAGATCTTTCTACCTTATTTAAAATGTTTCAGTTCTACTCACACACGACAGAAAATTAGAGAGTTGGTAAATTTTTGAAGGGTTCAAATAATCTTATCTTTAAGTATATCGTAATTGTACTTTCATACAACTTAAATCATTCTAAGTACAAAGCAGATACCATCACTCATTACGTAGGTACGTTGCCGCCAAAAATTGTTTCCGCCTTTCTAAATGCAATTGCCGTTTTCATAGCATTATGTACATACATATATGCAATATGCATCCAATTCTCAATGCATGCTGAATATTCTCAATGTAATGGGAATTTGCATGATATCGTTTCACTTTTGATATGCGTTGCGAGAGAGAGGGGCACACCTCGTTTACCGACATTGTACTGAACCGAATCGGTAAAGATAAGTACCGCTAAAAGTGCATTTAGACTCACATATCTTGATCAGATAAGTCACGTACTGTCTGCTGGAGCTGTCGAAGGCTTCGAAACCGGGTATTTGTAAAGTAAAAGAATAGAGTAGACGTAGTCCGTCAGGTCTGTTAGGATAGAAATACTTGGCACTCCTAATTTGGGTTTCGATGGAGACGTATGGGGACATCTTAAGATTTTTTCCCTTGTTATTATTAGAAATTTATGTTATCTGATTAATGTTTAGTATGTATCTTCAAGTGACATTTGATAGACGATACAATTGCAATATTGTCGTTAACCGGTTGAAAAAAGTACCGCAGTAATTAGCAAAAAATATTATTGATGTTGTTTGTTTTTGAAAACATCATATAATTTAAGACCCATAAATTAAAAACTGTTCTTCTCAAACATGCGTAAACCTCGACCTCAATATTTTAATTAGCAATTGTATATAAAGTAATTGATGAATGGGGGGAATCCCCAAGATATTTCTCTATACTGTTATAATTGAATCGCATGATATTGCTATAACGTAGACATCAGAAGCAATTAGTCTTTCTATAAAACTAAAATGTAGCAACCGAAGAGCAATTAACGAAGACGCTTGGAGTGTACTCCAATTTGTTCCTGATGTTATAATATGAATTTCCACAAACATGACTAGGCGGGTGACATGGATAACAAATATGCTTGCCAGTTGGGATGAAATGAGCGTTCATATGGCTGAATTTAAAGGAAACGTCTAAATAATAGTTTCATTTATTTACTCGGTACGTACTTTTATGATAACTGGACGGTCACCATCATCATAGTCATTATCATCTTCAACTTTATCAACTAACGTTCGTATCATTTCAGTGGTTGCCACATGTCTCGGCTTCGAAAGAGAAACATTAAGAACAGAATTTGCCACGCTGGGCGCTGGGGTTTGGCTAAATTCACAAGTCTTAGAGTACATCATCGAAAATTCCAGTGTGTGGGTTTCCTTTCGATGTTTTCCTTCACCATTACAGCAAATAATATTAATCCTAATATGAACTTAAGTTTGTTTTTGATTTAAACCTAAAATCCCGTGAGTAGATTTTAAACCACGGAGCTATCATCTGTGGATGTCCCCGTACTAAAATTAACCGTTAATAGACAAAAATAGACGTAACGTCATTCAATCAAAGAAGTTGATTTCATAATTGAGACAGTTCAAATAGATTATTTGAAGTTTTTCAATTCATACTAATTACGAATTGCAATAAATTTCTTAACTTGAATTGGAGAAACGTTTAGCCCAGATTAAAACAGAATCTGATTAGAATGAACCAAAACACAGAGGATTGTGTATTGTGGCACACCATGAGAAAAGTCAGCACTGGAACGGTAAAGGCTGGTGTGATGATGATGATGAACCAAGACGTTTACAGAACAGAAAAGACTTATCATATTTCACCGCATCTGAGTTTTGACTGTATAACTTGAAGCCGATTCTCGATGTGTTTTTGCAAAATTCATGCACAAGTTCAAACTTAATACGACTTCATACATTCATTTATATTCGATGGTCCTTTTGTCAGTGGTTAGTGACGTTAACTGTTCTACCTGAGATAACAGCAGGTTTGATTCCCGCCTAAAACAAATATTTGCGTGACAAAGATAAATATTTATTTAATATTTTTGATAAGCGACGCCCTCCGGCCCGGTGGGATGATTAAGATAATTATTACATTATATTTCATGGAATCAATACAAACGTGCAGCTTATGCAAACATATCAGTTTGTATACCCTTCAAAGTTATCCACAGCCCCGTATAAGGGTTCCACGAATTTATAACATCGACATAACATACGTAACTAGGTACTATGTTTATAAACAATAGCAAGCAGAAATAAAATTCAATTTAAATAGGGAAGTAATTGTTTAAGTCAATTAAGATGTAGATAAGATTTATCTCAAAATTACTTTACCCCGTTCCTAGATCGTAATGTTGCTAATATGAATAAAGCTCGATGTGTTATTACACCTTCCGTGTCCATTGTTATTGTACAAACATCAATTGAATTGAATATGTAATTATGTACTACATAGTCAAGGTGTAGCTGTTGTTGTCCAGACGTTTCGATTGCAGTTTTCCACCATGAGGGTTCGGAGTTTAAATCCTGGCACATATCATAGCCATGGCCATAGTACTTACAAAATATGTGCGTTTTTTGATTAACTATTATGGTGCAAGCAATAGATCATACACCTCACGTCTAACAGTGGAATGATGAAGGAGGTGATGATTTTGTGTATTTTCGATGATATTTATGGAAACATTTAGAGGAATTGGGTATTACAGGAATCGGGAGATGCAGGAAACTTATTTAATAAAATACTATCATTTTATTTTTTCTTCTATCACTCCACTGTTAACACACGGGTCTTCTCTCAGAATGAGGATGCGAAGTCTGCCACGCTGTGCAAGTATGGGCTGTCAGATTTCACACGCCAGAATTTTTTTTTTGATCATTCAAATACTTTATTTTTTAAAATTTGAATTTTATATTTAACTTGTGATGTGACAGTTTTTAAATAAATGTAAAATAAAAACAAACAATTGAAGAAAATACGAGTATCAAAGCACACATATGATGTATTCCTCAGTTGATTTAATTTTATTTTTAATCTGCATATTTTTAAGCAACAAAATCTATAAAGAATCAAAAAACAAAACCATTACAAGTAGTGTAATATTCAATACTTTGCTTAAATCATGTTACGCCTGTTTTCAACCCAAGCAACGTTAAGTCTAAAAACGTTGAACAAAGAAAACGTAAAACGTAACGTATTATTATTCAGTTGATTTAATTTATAATGAATCATGCAGTTCACATTATGTTACAACCGGTCAAGCCGGAACGTCATACGGAACGGCGGTGTTATGTGTGTTACACAGCCAGCCAGCGGGGGCAGTCAACTTCGAGATGCTTCGATGGAGGGAACGCGTAATATGTATTTACATAAAACGCTTAATCTTCAAAATGAAAGTCGCAGAATACCCTCCTACGAAAGTAACCTCATCGCCACCATTCATAATAGCATTGTTGTTTTCGATAAATTCATCCATATTTAGGTCTCCTGTTTCGAAAGTCTAGAAATCTGATCTCTGGTTCAAATCTCTCACTTGAGATTACTTTAGTGTTGTTAAGATTGTCATAAGCTTTAATTAAAGATTATGATCGTGAGTAAAGGCACGTTTATGCTCACCAGTAATTCGTAAACCAATGCGATCAGCAAAGTAGACTAAGCATAAATGTAAAATCAATCCTTGTTATTGTGAGAGCATACTTGTATCCCAACGTATTATAACAGTGAATCTAAAAATTGTCTTCAGAGATTTACTTTAAAATCTATATTAAGAAATATTTAGTAAAAATTGGGAACGAAAACAGACTATACAAATATGTACAGAACAGAATATATAAATATGTACATATATGTCAATTTGACAGTACAAGTTGAAGTTATTTGCACCCGAGTGGTTGTTCTGGAACGTTCGGAGGAAAAAGGTTAAATAATATGATCTTATTTCATGAAACGCTTCATGGTTGCCCAACGCAGACGAGCGGTCTGCAGAGAACGAGTGTTGGCCCCTAAAAAGGCGATTTTCAGCGAAAACAGGATTACTATACAAAAAATATCAAACAAAATATTTCACATGATAAAGAATGCTATTTAAAAAAAACTATGTGATGTAACAAATGTTATCTGTAATAATTTCGACATACTAACGCAGTTTCTTAAGCTAAGAGCTTAAGAAATGGAAAGAAAGGTCGTATGCATAACTGCCAATATCATACAAGTGATATTTTAGATTTTCTACTGTGTGCTAATCCCAACAATTGTTGAAAACTGCTGAACCGAACAAGAGAGAGTTTTTTAATTAAATAAGTAAAGGGAGTAACGGACTTTCCAAAGAGTAATCTAAGTTAGAACACAATAGAGAAGTAATCAATTACATAATTGAACTTTACTCTTTATCAATAGACTTAACTCGTAATTGAAAAAGTTGCTACGTAATAAAGTAAAATCTACTTTGTATAATCAATAATTTGACTGCTTTGTTACTTTGTAATTTTTGTCGAACGCTTTCATCTACTTATGGTGATAATACGCCGGCCCTCTAACTGCACACAGTGACTCACGGAATAGAAAGTGTCGGGTGCTGACGTCATCACCGCGCTCGGGGCGAGCGAGATAAGAACCCGGACTTGAAAGATGACCTGCCCACCTACGACTCCACCGGTTGCAACTGATACTTATGGAAGAACGAGTATCTATCACAGACAACGAGTCATCTGATTACAACCTTCTCTGAAGATAAAGCCAACATATAATCGACAACACGGTACTTACCGCTACTGCAAAAAATTACCTTGAAACACAACTTACATTGAAAGTCTTCTACCAAAAATGTTTATCTACTTTCATGGATCGCACTGAACATTTTATATTAGGTTAAAATTTCACTTGTTTTATAATTCCAGCAGTAAAAAAGAGTAAATAGACCCTTTCTCCCGCAATTTGTTCTCCCTTTCTTTTTACACGCTCTATTAGAAAATAATTTCGACGTCTTCACAACTTAGTATCATCACAGTCATCGTAATTATGGTAATTATTACAAAGTGATTATGTGTCTTGTAATGTTATGTTTTATGTGGTAATGATATCCGACGTACATATGTATATATATCTCATTTAAAGAAATTACAGGATATAAGTATTTTAAGTAATCGCTCTGTAGAAAATTACGTAAGATTTTTAATAAATACTTCTCTGCTTGGATCTTGTAACACACATGAGTCAGAAAGATACAATACGACCCTTTAATTTCTTGTAGGTAGGAATACACATGTACTTGTATTTTTTAATTTACGAATAAAAACTGAAATGTTCTAAATTTAAAATTCCTGCTACTTTTTGACAGCTGATAATGGTTATCATGTCGTTCAAACGTTGTGTTTTGAGATCATAACCTTATGTGTTTAATTATAATTTACCCAATTAGTATACACGTGAATGATATTTATAGATATTGTAAATAAACATCTATCAAGCAATTTACATATTATGTTATTCGATTTATTAATGCCACATTTAAAACGGAAGCTAAAAATTACTTTTGCAACCGAATATCATGAAAACTGCAATAAATAAGTTTATTACACATATATTTTTATGCAAAGATTAACTTTAAAAGTGATATAACTGCCGTTAATTGAGCGTATTTCTTAGTTTATAGTTAACACTGAAGCCAAATCTTTAAAAACATTATTTGGACGATACAGCGGAATAAACATTAAAGCCAAGGCCTGGTATCCTCGTCACTGAACGCAGCGGGCGTGAAGGTGCTGTGACATCTACGAAGAGCTATTGTCATATAAAGGCGGCAATTTATGGACAGGCAGTGGAAATGTTGTTTTATGTTTGCTTTTATTAAATACCACTGAAAAATAAAATTAAGTATAAAAAATAGTACCTGCGATAACTGGAACTGCGTGTGAGTATAAATTACGTAAGATCCAGTATATGAACCGAATACCCTATTTTCTATCCAAAACCCGAGCGTTCTGTCCTGTCAATTGTCATACAATAACATTATTATTGTTTGCTGTGACAATTCAAATCTTTTAAAAACTATTAGACTACTTATTGCTAAATTATTTACAAAATGCAATGTTGAAATATTGAGCGCGTTTCTCCTTCGGTATATTAAATTATTTGAAGACAAAACGAGATAATAAAATAGCTAAAATATATCGACAGGCGTTTAATTGAAAATGTATGATACATTTATTATTTATTTGGAAGTTTACAATAAATATCGTTATATTATGCATTTTTACTGCCTTGGTTCATTTAAAATCAAATATTGATACCAAATAAACAAGAGTGTATCCCACTATTTCCATAAATGGAAATACTGTATGCATACGATCCAATATTTTTATTGCGGATTTTTATTCGCGAGACGACTGTCGCGGTTAGATTTTGTGGTCCACGTGTAAAATGATTAAAAATTATGGTATTTCATGTCACAGATTAATGTTGTCACATTATAACCCTACATTTTGCTGCAACTTGTGGCCTAAGACCTGGTATTAAAAATATATAGGTATTGTAATTTGCTAATTCACCATGACATACATTGCATTATGTTAGATGATTATAAATTTATCTATTGCAGTAAAATCATAATATAATAATTACAGTACAGATGCAGTAAAATAATGTAATAAACTTTTCTGGGTCAACTTCCTAAATGGTAACGACGTCTGTACTAATAGTAGTTACGTTCGTGAATATACACTTTCAAACAGCAGAAAGGTCGAATATAATAATACCTAGAATTTAAATCATAACGAAACAAACAAAATTTTAGTTAGTAGTTGAAATAGTTCTACTTAAAAGCATGAATAAATGACTCTATTATCGGTGAAAGAGCCACACAATGTTAAAACTTTATCATTCACTCTCTTATTCATTCATTCGTTAAAGTATTACAATATTAATTCATTTAATATTTATAGGTACAATATCGGGGGTCCTCAAGGCGGTAACGAAAACTGTTCCTTCTACAAAGAAGGTGCAATTTTTATTTGTTGTGTGCTTTGCCTAGCGACCGGTTCAAGGCGCCTTACTTACATAGCATGTACACTGAAAAATCACTGTCCACTTCTTTATAAGGAACGACAATGATATCGGATGAAGCACGACTCAAGTACTACAAAATTAATGGCGATAAATAACTTTTTAATACTATAAAATATCGAAGAAAAAGTTCGCGAAGAAAAATCATCTCATGAAGTCACGCGTATTTCTATTTTAACAATTCAGCCGATTCTGCTGTTCAACAACACATTTTAAATGACAGCGGTAAGCCGTTCGTGGCTTGAGCGGTGGTAAGCACAATATATTTATTGGATTCACGTCCTATTATGGAATATCCTATGACAGTCTCTTGGTCGAATGATTGCTAGCGCGACTGAAGACCGAGAGGTTCTGGGTTCAAACCCCAGGTCGGGTACTATTCAATTTTTCTAATTTAGAATTTCCAGTAGCGACTCGGTCTCTAGATCTGTGCCCGGTGTATGGCAATAGACTCACCACCTATTTCATGGAACGTAAACGTAACTGGTGAAATGAGGGAATATACTACACTCCTTTGCGTAGCCCTTCGGGGATTACAGGTGTGATGTCAATAATTATGTTTCATAATTTTTAATCGATGTTGCAAATATTGGGACATTCAACTTTTATGAAATTCGTTTCTTTAATTTTATCCGCCATTTTGGAATTCGAATCTTTCGAAAATTAGATTGAACGTACAAACCCCATTTCACCCAAATAAAATAAAGGCTTATGGAAAAAATAAACGTTACATTAACAAACACAACCTTTAATATCCAAAACAATAGACAATGTTGATTTTATTAGTTAAGATTAAATGCCGACATCAGCAGCTCCGACGACAAGAGCTTCCAAATTATGATTGCAAAGAATAAGAATTTCACGAGGTAATCCAGATATATCATTCTGCAACAGAAAGTGAAATCATCATCATCCTCACAGCAGCCTTTCCTATTCCAATGCTGGCTACGTCCTACAAGTAAAATACACGTTTAAAATTCACTTTTACCCCTTAGCTTGCGTTCATTGTCAATCATTTTTTTGTGATCGCATTGTCAATTGTCAAAGTGATCACAAAAATAGGTTACATTTACAGCAGTTTCAGGCGGTAACCATGATATAACAATAATCCATAAATATCGATAAGAAAAAACATCGCCAATATTATCAACCCTTCTCAGTTCACTCCTGAACGTAAGCCCCCCTGAAAGTTGTTTTCGCACACAATAAGAAAAAACAAGTTTTGTATACAAGTATTTAAATACATGTTCTTTTATTTATTTATAAGACACATGCTAATTAATGACTTTGTCGGCTGTTGTGTGATGTGCAGCGAGGTGGAAATATATGAACATTTTAATCTAAAAAGACTGATTAATGAACAATGTCATTCTCTCGACCTTACCTCTGGGCATGCGCTTTTGCTTTAGGCAGATCCTCGTCTTTTTCCTTCAAAAGAAACTTTTTACTGGTAATAAGGCAGTGTTTGAAGTAATCGTAGAACTCCACTCCTTCTATGTCGTAATAAAAATCTTTTATATCCGTTTCCTTGAGACAAGATCGCAACGCTATGAAGTTCTTGTTGCAGAATGTCCAATTCTGCTTCATATAGTAACTCAAAACATAACAAGCTGTGTATATTTTACGTTGGATTTTAACCAATCTGTAATTACAGTTTTACACGGATAAGACATAATATGACGATGTTTCGTTATACGGTAGCAGATGGTCATACTGATTAATGAATAAAAAATATTATTGGAGCAATATACGAGTAATGAAATACTTACATTCGTTTGTTGCCAGTAATCCATAAGATAGTATCAATTAACATGGCCGGAAGCAAATGTAGAAAGAAAACCTGTAACAAAAATATTAAAGGCATAATTCGATTGAAAATTCATTGCACCCCAAAGCACACGACGCACGATCAAACTTAAAGATACAGGATTGAACAACGAAAGATAACAATTTGATATCAAAATAGATAATAATAATATTAATATATCTAGAACAATTCACGGTCATTTGATAAGTAGATCTATAATGTCTAGGCAGATTCTGTAATAATTATGTATCATTTTCTAAACATGTTCGCAGTTCTGACGCACTTTCAGACTGTAAGTGAATGTGAATGTAAACATATGCAAGGATGGATGATCGCTGGAAACAAATTTTCACAAGCTTTTTCGTCCTTTGAAGAGCGCGGATTCCTTAATAAATGAAAACCTTAATAATTCCAAGTACTATATACCGTAGTTGCTAAAAAGACCCGAGTCCAGACATGAGCCACTAAAATGATTCCATCCAAATTAATTTTCCTGTAGATGGTTTTATACTAAGACTTAAAAACTATTTTTTATTTATCAGTATTTGCTTTGGTGAGAAATGAAGCACAACCGCCGGCCCAGCAGTCCGGTTTATTAACCATCGTAACCACCTAATAGTTGCAATGAAATCAACAAACTTTTCAGCACATTAATAGGAATTATTGACAAACATCTACATTACATTGATGTTGTATAAAAGTTTTGACTCGAAGACCGTGAAATTCATTTTCCACAGCATATTGTCCATGGGTGTATCATGACTTAGAAGTTGGCCAATGTTCAATATTTCTATGAAGGTGGGATACTTGTGGTCACCAGAGCAGCAGTTATAGATCTCTCTATATCATCAGACTGCTGCAACCTGAAAATATTTAATGTATGTATTTTATCGGTGGTTTTGATAAATTACAAACGGTGTGGACAGATACAAGTTTTTAATTCATTATCGAAAAAATACAAAGAAATGTGAGAGTTACAAACTGATAGACTACAAATTACAAGTACATGAAGTTGGTCAACAAAGGACTAAAGTTTATATTCGATTACTATTCTACTTGAAAACATTAACAAATGTCCTAGTAAATAAATACTTTTAAAAACTTTATTTCATACTCAACGGCGAAATCCATGTTGTTTGCAGCTAAATAGGAAATTGCGGAGATAGTTACTGTTACTTACTCCCTCGTTCCCCTAATCCACGCAGCAGCTATGAAATGTCTTATTGCGAAATCGACTGGGACGTAATCCATATACAGTTCTTTTTTAGCATAAGTGGTGCGCAAAATACCTGGAAAATTATGGGGTAGTAATAAAATTTAGTTTTTTTTTCTTTAATCTAGAACGCCACCTACTTCCTAAAGGTAAATATATTTAGTTCCTGATATTATCAGACAGTAAATATTTTCGAGATACATAGATCAAAAGGTTTGAGGCTCTGCTGCTTCAAAAGATGAAACTCCCCTTTTCCTGAAGGTATTCCGTGTCTACAGAACGTGAGCTTGACCGTCGCCGAATGTACTTTACTGGATAGCAATATTTTCAAAATGCTGGCCTTTTGGTATAACATACTCGTAAATGTCATTTCAAATGTATATTAATTTGTTAAATGTGCAGTGGCTGACAACTATTGAATACTAAAGGCTATAATATATAGATCGAGCTCCACGGCTTGAAGAAATCCATGATGATGATAGGCTGTAGGCTGATGATAATAATGATGATGATAATAATGATGATGATAATAATGATGATGATGATGATAATGATGATGATGATGATGATGATGATGATGATAATGATTGATGATAATAATGATGAAGATTATGATAATGATGACGATGATGATGATGAAGATGATGATAATGGTGATGATAATGATAATGGTGATGATGATAATGATGGCGATAATGATGATGATATGATGAAGATGATGACAATGATGATGATAATGATGATGATAATGATGATGATATGATGAATGTGCGAAATATATTTGACTCTTTCATTTTAATTTACCTTTACCAACTGCAATCATTAGTCCCACTGGTCCATTAAAGTTTTCTGTCCATCCAGGCAACGGCTCGACGGCACTGGGTATGACTGGAATTGAAAAAAAAATATATCTGAATAAATAAAGCAGCCGTCTCCAAAATATGTAGCTTTCAATCAGCTCTCCTTCGAGAATCTCAGGCACTATTGAAACTACGTCATAATTCCGAAGTAACTTACCGACGTAGGACAGTTAATTTAATTCACAATTCGGGAACCAACTCACCTATAGAAGGTCGTATTATAACAATAGGTAGTTTCCCTTTCTGCTCATAAACTACATTTTCGGCTAACTGCTTAGAAAACACGTATGTGTTAGGCAGTTCGCCTATGCATCTGCAATCAGATCAATTAATAAATATTCAATTCTAATACAGTGAAAAAGAAGATGATTTATATAAGGAAATTGTTTGATACTCTCGGAAATGACAGTCCTAAGCTATATATACCAGTATCTAATGCGAATACACTACTCGTACAATAAATACTACCCAAATATTAATCAACTCTGGACGATAAAAATGGTAAGAATACATTTATATAAAAATTGAAATATGGAAACCGATACGAGTAAATCTTCAATTATTGTAACAGTTCCATTTCTAGATGCACGGAATAGAACCTCGTGTGCTATTTCGTGCGGTGTTCTTTTCATTTATATAAATAAGTTCCTTGCAGAGGCAGGTATGGGAGAAATGATGATGGTGATGTACATGTATGTATTAGGTTTTCTTATGATAAGTGATCACTGCAGTCCAGTTGCGTGTGGGTTTCTCTATTGCCTTTTATTTAAAGCTGACTCACTTGTGTTGCAAGCCCCGTAGAGTTTGTTCGTCTACATTCTTACAAATGTTGATAATATCTCTCCAGTCGGCGTGGGGAGGATAAATAACTTCCTTAATCGGGTTATGGTTAGTATTGGAATAAGATGTTGATATGTGAACAAACACCTGAAAAACATTTAGTGTAGATAAAATTACAGATGCGTTGAAAATATTAATATTAAGATGATCTATTCTGGGATATTTTGACAATGAGTTCAACTAAACCGTCTGAATCTGAAAATTGCTAAATCTGTATCCAGAACAGCGACGGAAGAGAAAAACGTGATTTTACCATCGTTAAGTATGAAGAGTGACGAGACACGGCGCTGTGTAATGTTATTATAAACGATTATCTGTATGATTTTAACGTTAATTAAGTGTTAAGATTAAGTGTTAAGATTAAGTGTTAAGATTAAGTGTTAAGATTAAGTGTTAAGATTAAGTGTTAAGATTTTAATTGAATTACACTTACATTTAAGTTGACCATTTCTTTTGCTATGTCAACAAGTTCTTTAGTTCCACGAACGTTTATGTTTGTTGCAGTGACAAGAGAATCGTCAAACCTAGGAAGAATATAAGATGAGAATTTCATCACGCCTGCAATCCTCAAACCGTAGGCAGGCAAAAGTGTGTACAGGACTCCCACGGTTCACCAGTTACGTTAACATCTTATCATGAAATAGAGCGTGAGTCTAGTGCCTATAAAAATCCAAGCCACTAAGATGAGCTTCAATTTAGAAAAAAACCATAGAACCCACCTGGAGATCGAATGAAGGGCCTTACGATCAGTAATCGCTCTTGCAACCACTAGGCAATTAGTGTTTCGAGGATGTTCTTAATAGTAGTAAAATCTTATTCATTTAAAAGCTTTAATTGCAACCAGGTTCCTTACGGGATAGATAGAAAGCTCCGTTACCACATATCTCCATCTTCATATTCAGGTCTGTAACCCGGACCTGCTTCTTTTAGATTCATCATTTTCATCTCTCTCAATACTCCCTTCCACACAAACCATTTTTCTTGCATTTGTATTACAAACACGGACAGAGATCAAGAAATAATACCGAATCGAAATGCACTAGAAGTATAGTATACATTTTCACGGGTACACATCGAAAAATGACTGCCTCGTTGGTCGTGTTGGAAGCATGTGCGACTGCCGATCGGGAAGTCCCGGGTTCGATTCCCGGGTCGAACACTACAAAAATTTTCTAATTTAGATTTTCTAGTAGTGGTTCGGAGTCT
>DWDT01002476.1:0-13684 GCA_018245595.1 Microceris scylla | reverse complement strand
ACGTAACTGGTGAAACGTGGGAGTGCTCTGCATTCCTCTGCCTACCTCTTCGGGGATTACAGGCGTGAAGTTACGTTTAATATTACATCCACCAACATTCCCTTAATTAAGGTAGGTGGGATATTTTTATTTCATAAGATTTTCATACAATCTCAGTCACACTACCTTAGAGAAATTGTTTCCGTCCATAATAATATTAAAACAATAACAATAGAATTTTACGTCACCAAAATTATGCATTATAATGAGGGTAGATTTACGAAACAATGAAGACAACAAAGTAAGATATCGGTTACCGATTCTGTCCTGACGCTGTAAATTTTAACGAGCAAAAAATAAAAGGACCTTATCTACTTTCAAATTCAGAACGATGGAGTTCCATTTATACGTTAACGATAACCTTTAAATTTGATGATGGAAATTAAAATAAGTTTAGGGTCAAAATTAAAACGAGTCACGAAAAATTAAAAAATCCCAAAGCCTTTCTTTTAACCTTTTTAAAAAAAGGATTAAACTAATTATAGGAAGCGATGTTAATGAAGATCACTTTCTTCTGTTATCTTTTCCTTTTAATCAAATTGCCTTTACTTTTACCGGCTAAATTTTGACTATTGCTATGTCGACGTAAAATTCGAGGAAAAATAACATTGCAATTTAAGGTTGAAAATCAAAGGTTTCATTAATCAATTGTATTACAGAATCAAGATTCCCTTCAATTAACTAACTCTCAATTACCAGCTAACAGATCTATCCGTGCCTAGAAAACAGTCGGGTCCATTTAAACTCGAACAACAAAGAAGATTTTGGTTAGATTTGGAATAGTACTTTAGCACATTTCAATAAAGTTTATTTTCACATTTCAATTATTTTATGGCAAGACATTGTTCAAGCATCATCACAAAATAATTGAAATGTAAAAATATACTACATTTCTGCTCAAAATCTGTGCTGCGTTTCAAGCCAGTCTACTTGAAAGAATCCTCATATTTATCTAAAGTATATAAAAAAGCCTTGGACTGTAACAAATTTTTGTACAATTCAGTTTACCGTTTCTAAGCGTGTACATTTGATGACATATGTATGTTAGGATTATAATTTTCAGACACATAAGCTACTAAATGACGTGAAAATGCTTGTATCAGAACTCTCTACACGTCAGTGCTCCACGCCACGCAAACCGGAAGGTCACTGACATGGGAACTTTAAAGTAACCATATTCATATATCCCGCACTCTGCACTAGCAACCGGCTATTAATATTGCGTTACCTGGTCACATGCGGAAGCTGACTGGACGGTGACTCACATATGTTTCGAATACATCGTTTCACGTCATTTTATCAAAAATGTCACACATTTTGAATTACATATTTTTAACTATAACTTAATACCTGGCCTGTACTTCCCCGAAGTGGTAGAGAGAGGAGTGTAATACTACAATTTTCCCAATTATGTTGTACGTTTCATGATATTGCCTATTGCCACACACCGAGCACATATCCAGACTACGCGTTATTAATAGAAATTGCACATTAGAAAAACCCAATATTACCTTGACGTACGTATTTTGGACTATAATACAAGTTAATGCATTCATAGATAAAACCATTAGACAAGGCAATAATATCCATAGCGTATCCGAACGCAGACTCAAAAGTACGGTAATTACTGTACAGATCGTGAATACAGCTTGCATGAAAAAACCTCGACACTGCAACACCCGTTATTGAATTTACTGGCAGCTGATCGGTAGATATTCAATTGAGTTTGTGCAGCCCATGCCATGCATAACGGGAAATTCACATTGGCTTTATGCACCGCACGAAACACTCGCCTTAGCTCGCAATGTCAATACCACCGGAATATCCGAACGCTACAAGAAAATTGTTAGTTATTCCATTATAAACTATTATGATTATCATATAAATAATTCACACACGCCACTAATCGTCATTAGCTAAGGGTTGACTTATAGAAAATGGCATTAATTTCGCCCTTTGTAACATCTTTATATTACACACAATAACTGAGTAAAATAAATAAATGATCAGAAGTTATTATCCTTGTTATCTAAGGACACAGATGTTTGGCGCTCGGTGTTTCCTACCTACCCAGTAAAGAATGGAACTAAACACCCATAGAAGATATAAGGCAGAGTGAATTAATACAAAAATTATTAATTAATAGAAAAACGAAACACAACATAAATAAGCAACAAGATGCAAACTAAATATCGATAATGGCAATATTTTGCACAATAAAAGACGCGAGATTACACAAGTGGGTGTTATTCTCTTCGGGAACGCTTTTTGTAAACCTATTATTTGGATATGTTTCAAAATTCTCAGTTAGAATTTCCATTAAATGGAAAATGAGATGGCACGGGTATAATTAAAAAGCATACCCTTAGAGAATAATATTGTTAGCGGGGGAAATATAAACTAATTGCGCGCGAACGCTCCCCGCAAACTTCGAATCAAACACTTTTGTTTCAAATGCCACCCACGGAGAATTCAATTATATACACACGTCAGTAACACGTGGTGGCGATGCAAGTATTAAACAGACCCCCCAAAGGCAAAATTCAATTTATTTATCAATTTGAAGGGGACTCGTTATTTTTGCTTCGCCGATCACGTTCTGCGCGGTGCGCCAAGCTCGTCTAATAAGTCGGTCTCTTTAAGTACGTACTGCAATATTACTTAAGACAGACGTCTACGCGACTCGCTTCCAATTTAAAAACATAAGAGTATTGGAATTCAATATAAGTTTTATTTATAGATATCGGCAAATAATGTCGAAAATGGAATTTTTCTTCTCATACTTCTATTAAAAAATTTATAATGGAAAGGCCTATGTCCAGCAGTAGACCGGAACTGGCTGATGACAAACTGAGATAACAAAAATCTTTGCGAAACATACAATTCAGCACATTCCGAAAATGTTTAACATTCTCAATCCATTTGATACAATTTAACTTCTTAACTTGCAAATTATTTGTGATGAAGTTAAGCGGGAAAGATTACGTAAGATTTCACTTGTTACTTGTTTCAATACCTCGTATTGAAGTAACAGCTCAATAATTACATCGGAACGGAACGTCGGCCATATGTCTAGCTACAGAGCAGATTTTTTCACAGTTGTTTTACTTTGGACGGTATAAGTGGTTTTGTATGAGAATTGCGCGGCTGGCGGTAAGAGCATGGGACCTAATAATCAGTTGTGCAATGTAATGAACGCGAACGAAAAATAAGTACGCGATTGGTCAAAATTTTTTCGACATCTTTTATTCATTTCACAAATATGGGTATACTAATTTTAGAAAAATGTTTGTTAAATATAAGTTGCTCTTATTTACAAAACACTACACTCGAAAACTATCGTCATCATCATCTAAGGGGCTAGAGCCGGAAATGGGCCTTGGCCTGCTCAAGAACATCTCTCCATAAATCTGGAAAATTATGTAACCAAAAAATATACCTATCTCTCTATGAAAAAATGCTAGTCGTGGATTTAATAAAACATATACCTAGGTAGTTAAATAATGACAGAAAATTACATTTTCAATGCAAAAATAAAGTCATGAATCAGGAGTGTAAATGATATAAATAGTATAATTTTTAAGATAAATCTGAATGTTCTGTTCATATTATTTGTTGACGAAAGATGATATAACCAGGAGTAAATGAAATTCTTATCTGGATTAAATTTAAAAATTTAAAAAACTTGCCAATTTTTCAACAAAACAGCAAATAAACTGCCACAAACCTGAAACAAAAGAAAAGTCAATTAAGTGTCTTATTTACGACGTAAATAGAAAGCCATTATTGACGTAGTGGCGGGAAACACAAAAATGTAATTTAATCTTTATTGACACAGATTGCGAAATTGGATTTTGTTTCATTGTTTCTCACATTTAATATTTTATTAAACATATCTGATATACGTAAACAATACAACAACGAAGCTCGGTAAATATATTTCTCGTATTCCGAATAAACAAATTTATAATTTAGTATTTTTTTTCCAAATAAAAATGTAATAAAACATGATATTCTTATAAAAGACAAGCATTATGGTACATTACTAAGATGTATAGATAAAAAATGTATCACATTCACATGACCGTTTCAGACATTTTAAATTTAGAATTTAAGTTTTAAACATCTGTAAGAAAATCGTACAATGAAATATTTTTAGTATAATTTCGAATAGAAAATAATGTATTGTTTGCCGATATTCATAATTAGGCATTAAAGACAATATATTCAACTTTCTTTCAGCTAAAGCATAATAAGACGTTTTTACTAAGCGCAATCTAAGAGAGGAATGACACGCACCTAAACCTAAACCAGACCCATCCTGTCATAAATAAATCGCAAAGGTTTCCTTAACATTATAAGGCATAATACCTAGATAAATCTAGACATAGTACCTAGGTACTAGTGGCTGTCAGTATTAGTACATAGTACGTACGTGTAGACATACTAACGACTATATCTACATATATTTCTATATGGCCTCACAAATTTCGCATACACATAAAACACTCCCAATGCAAAAAGTTATTACACCTTGGACATAAAAACCCTTTTCTTTGTTATAACAGCGCAACTTGTTACGTAAAGCAAGTAATAAATATAAAAGGAGTCAAGTAATCTTGGTTAGCACGGGTCGCCCAGGTGTTAGTCACGAGTACTTACGTGGAATCCACAGCAATGCTGATCCAATAAGCAATCTGTGTTCTTGGGCATCTAACACACTAATTCAGGGTTCCATATTATTCGTCATCGACTCGAGCTACATCTAATTATACTAAATGCAAAAAACAATACCGAGGTATCAGAAGAGACCGGTTTTAGATTAAGACAGGTGTTTCATTAAAAAATTTACTATTCTCACATAGTTGCTTGTACATTTTTTCCATTTAGGTTTGAGATCATCAAAATATAGATATCTTAATTTATATCAAAACTACAAGCAGTTCTAATTGTATAATGAAGTAACAAAAGTAACACTTAAAGTTCCTTTCATGCACATTTCTACAAATAATACTAGCACTGAATCTTTAGGCAAACATAGGGTTAAAAATACACAAACTGTGTTTTTTTCTGTGTCATCATTTCCACATTCAGAGGCACGTCGCGCTGAGATCTCAGTCTAGGACGTCAACACTCACGGAAAATACTGTAATTACGTTTGCGAGCCCACGCCACTGGAAAACCTCTTGGCAGCTCTGCATTTTAAAAGCGAAAACTTTCGTTTCGAAATGTCGTATGAATTGAATAATATATAATTTAGAGTTTTTAGGCTTTTCATACACGTACTGCGAAACAGTTATATCCATATCTACATTTTTCATAAGCGTTAACATATTGAATTCGAGTTCGAAATATGTATTAAGTAATACTGTAACAAGTTATTGAATTAAGTAACCGATTTGTGATTATCAATTTACTTCAAAAGGATGTCTTTTGAAATTAGAAAGATTCTCGTATCGATATATTATACTATCGACAAAATATCGATATTTTTGTTGTACGTCGATAACAAATACGACTGCGGTATGCAGCAGACCGAGGAGCCTCTCCACACGACGGTATTGAAAACAAAAGTAAAAAGCGAGACCAAGATTGAAAATAATAATATGTAATCACAGTTCTCGTGCTGGGAATTATTCTTGTCCAATGCAAATTGAATAATAATAGCGAGGATTACGAACGATGAATGCCGACCTGGGCGCCCCACGATGACATCACTGAATGCCTTTCAACGACTACATAATACACAGTTTGCGGATCCGCCATTAGGTACATCTGAAGCGTTTGTTTGTAAAAAGAATTATTACAATTTTCTCGTATAACAAGCAATATAGTAGAACCGTGTGAGTAAAAGAGATGTGTAAATATTGCTGCTAAATCTGATGAGTAGGTACATCAATTGTGCCATTGACACCCTATCGTCTTCTCATATTTCTCTGAGTGTGAGTTCGGCTGTAGACTCCCAGTAAATAAGCCAAATTATTGGAATACCGACTCTCATCGCAAATCACAATTAAAATGTAGGTACTTTGTTTTTGGGCCAAGGGAGCGTTCAATTTATTAGTAAAAATCGCTACAAGTCAAGTATAAAAGTAGTCATATGTCTATAATAATGAACTTTGACATATTTAGGAATGAACTTTAACATTTTTACGGCCATCCTTGACCAGTTGGAGTTACTTAGATACCCATTTAGTAATCGATTCCTTTTAGTTATGACTGGTTTACGTCTAAGTATGACGCAAATCGATAACACACGCGTGGAATTAAAGTAAATTTATCAAATATTTTGATAGTGAACATGTACCTTTTTAGTTGTCATAAAATATTTTTGATTATCGTTCGTAATAAGTCAAATCGCCCAATTAATTTATGTATTTTTTGTAAATCAGGCATATTGAATGTTCCTTCCCCATACATACGCCGTTTGTATTATTAACTAAGTAAAACCGCACATTCCCTCCTGTATTAAATGTACAAACATTCTGAACAGATTTTGCTGGAATCATCCCTAAACATTCCTTAAGTGAAGGCAAACATTTCTGATTCACGAGAATAGGTATTCATACATACCCAAGATGGTTTAGGTAAATATAAATACTGCTAACTTCCTCATTAAGTACAAGAGAATGCGAACAGATATAAATGTATAATAGTAGTATATGACGTCATATGACACCTGTTTTTTTTAGAATCCACCTACATATGTACCTATATCCAATAACGATCTCAATATAATCTATATCTTATATAGAAAAATCTGTGGAATGTTCGTAATTTATAACGGTTGTTTAATGCGCGACGCATTAACCATCTTGAATACTTACAATAAGTTTCCTTTGAACACTAAGTATGATTGAGAAGGAAACATGACTTAGGTGGGTGTAACTGATACTTTATCTTTCAAATTCAGAGACAAGACAAAATATCATGATGTTTTATTTACTTATTTTACTTATTTATTTATTTTACGCGCGCTACTATGGATTATTTTACTACATGATGGCGAAATATTTCTTAACTAGACCTGAGTACTAAGAAAAAATCACGAAGAATATAAGATTTCTAAATAAAACCTATTTGATTCGTTAACAAAAACCGAAGTGTCTGCAAGAATTCCTTTTCTATGTTCGCTTTTTAAATAATAGGTTAGTCGCTGCCAAGTTAACAAGGCGATATTTTATTTCTTTAAGCCGTGTTATTACACGTCAAACTTTTACATAAAATAAAGCAAAATATACATCATTTGCCAATTGTTAAAGTGCATTTTGTTGGCCATTTATGCGCTTTTGCGCTTAAAATATTAACTATACGAAAATGAACGTGAAATGCACATGAATGAACCCCCGCATTATATGATGCTCGGTTTACATAGAAAAAGTATACCCACTTGAGCGGCCTTTAATGTGGGTAGTGGCACAGTATTTTTATTTAACGAATGACAACACCGTCGTCTAGACGGCCACGCTATTACCAAAATAGCAACACTGCCGCATTTCACAGAACGTAGTTGACATTAGATATTTAATTATTCTAAATACATAATATCATTCAGAACCAGCGAGGCCGTAAATATTTACCGGTGTATTTGAACTCAATGCAGATTAACGAATTTAATTCTTTAAATTTCTTATATCTTCGATTTCCGAGAACATTTTGCGCTCGGCCGATTACCAGTTGATACTTTATAATCAAAGTGCGACATTTTAAATCTGTGCTAGAAATAAAATTAGAATTCAAATTAATTTAAATTCCTCCTAATATCACGGATTCTAGATTTGTGCCCAGTGTGAGACAACAGACTAACCCTCTATTCCGTGATTTGCCGTACATCATTAGTGGTGAATGGTGGCAGTGTATGACACTCCTCTGCCTACACCGTCGGGCAAATACAGGCGTGATGTTATATATGTACAAAATTATGCGGCCGTAGACAATAATCAGTGTCGACCTCTAAGTAATGGGTTTGCGACGTTGCAGAAAAATTTGATATTTTCACAGTGTAAGCGCAGCTGTGCTAGGTATACTAGGGAGTTAAGAACAAATTCAATCAGACTCCACGCGACAGCTCTGCAGTGGTTTTTACTGCACTCTCTGTCACCTCGTCGTTTCTTTTCCTTCAGCTTAACAACTATACTTCCCCAAAAGGGTAGACAGAGAAGTTAATACACAGGCTTTTCACCATGTATTAAATATCCCATGTAATAGGGACTTGAGCCTGTTAACTTTAAAACTTCAACAAAACGTTTATTAAAACCATTTTACCGCTATCTATAATCGCTTTTTATATAGTTATTAAAGTATTTTTTTAAATTATCACTCTTCTATCCTTAGATCTTTGACGGCGTAGGCAGAAAGCACTGAACGCCCAATCTAGTCGTAGAGATCTGACCTGTGTCTTCTACTTCCACTTTTATCGATAATCTTGACTAAGATATAAATGAGATTTAATCTAACATATCTTATAGCCGATATTCTTTCTTTATTTGAACCCTCGAATATTATTGTAACCATTGTTCTATAAGTTTGTTGATTTACAATTGCAAATTAGGTTGAACACTCCGCCTACGTGAATATGCATACGTCTGTTTTACGAAACAGGAACTGCTATTATACAATTTAATATATTCAAATGATTAAGCAATATGTTTAGACTTAATAAACCAACATACCAAAATTAGATGCATTAAATAATTGAATGTTAGAATCAATAATGTATTTATAAATGCGTTTATTAACTCATCATTAGCCAAATTACTAAATTTGCAATAATAATTGAATATTGAAATGAAAAATTCAATTTTATAATTTAACGTTACAAATACGGCTTAATCATGTGAACAATTTAATTTGAACGTAACCTTACGCCTTTAATCCCGGAGGGATAGACAGAGGAGTGTAGTAATCTCCCACGATTCACCAGTTACGTTTAATTCCCACAATGGAATAAGTGGTATAAGCCTACATTTTTTTCTCAATTAACTGTCTTATATACTTTAATTATCCTATCGAATCTTCTTCAATAGTTCTCCATTGTTTATCTCACGTCAAAGAACCATCAATCATTTCTGTAATGATTATGACATTTCGTTTTTGTTTCACGTGAGGCAATGACTTGTCACAATTTATTCACACGAGTTATGCTTCGCGCCGAGATACTCATTGTGCGAAAACAGTGTTATTACAAAAATAATTACCTACTACTTGGCCAATTATATAATGCTGTTCGCACTCTACAATTATGTATCTAGACCGAATCTGACGTGAGAATGTTTTGTTTTTAGTGTAAAATAGAGCAGTAGGTACTACTTAATGAAAGACAAATTAATATTATGTTCTATAATCGTTTTTAATAATTTAGCATATTTTAATACACATTTTATTTACTTAGACCAGTTCATTCTATAGAAAATTTTCATCGCCCTTATTATCATCAAATGAATCACCTTATCGTTTCATTATATATTGGGTTACCTTTCAGAAAGAGAAGGGAGAAATATAATCCACAACAAAACAATTTCATATGTACTTAGATACGTTCTTTAAATAGACCCGTAAAATGTACGTAGAAATGCCAAAGTTCAATTGCCATGGAATCCAAATACACAGTACTATTGACATTCATACGCAGGAACTACTCGTAAAAGAAATTACTTCACAGCCAGTTGCATTTAAGACATTCTGGTTACGGACACTGTACGGTATAAAATTTCTCCACTAACTGGGGCATTGCTTCACATTGGAAAATGCATTAATGGAGGATAACGTTGAAGATTATAATATAATCTTATTTAAATATTATTTAGATTGTATCCTTCACAGTTATAGCGTATGATATTTAATTTAAAAAGTATCCCCAAAGAGATTGAGAAATGTAGCCCACTCGAATGAATCAGTAGTTGCGTTAAGGACCCACTATAGAACAGACTTATTGTCAAACATCGGACACAAACTCGGAGACCGGGCTGCTACAAGAAATTTCAAGATTTAAAAATACAATAATAGCCGACCCGGAGATCGAATCCAGCTCGATTAGTAAACTCTGCCAACGAGGCAGTCATTTAATTTAAAAACCCAGATAACTTCGAACAGTTAAAGTTGATTATTTTGCGTTCTTTAGATGTTTGACACGTAAAATACTATGTTCATATTTTTGGTAAACATCTATTTCCAAACACCTATTTCTATATCTACAGAAACCTCGCACAATAGTGACAAGTCGCGCCGAGGCCAGCACAATGGCTGACGAGCTGTCGCAACATTCTCATCATTGATAATTGTGTTGTAACACCATTATGCTATTTACCCACACGTGGAACCTATCAAGATTTACTTAAGTGCAGCGAGAAAAAAGCACATTTGATCTGACAATTGTTGTTCTACTTACGGTAAACCGGCAAACATCATAGATTAACAGCTAGGAGTATAATAAAGCCTGGGAACCTAGCCAGTGATAAATACTGATTTTTACAGCAATATGGCGGCAAAACGTAACAATACCTCCTGCCGTATCGGTAAAACGGAAGCGAAAATTCTACTTTAGTTAAAAACAATGCTGTGTTAATACTAATATATGTTAATAGATTAAAAAGGTATATAGAATCTATTAAAAGTGTTTAACTCTATGTGAATATAGACAATATACCCTATGTTTGATTCCGTCTTTAACTGATTTATTATGTTACACATTTCTCAGAGAAATATAAAATTGAAGATACATGAATAAAAACACTTTCAATAAGTTAGCTAAATATACTTATTCAAGACTCTCTAACCTCATTATTTTATTCATATTATTAAAAACGATAATTTATATTTACAGTTTTACATATTTTGTAATGGTAAAGTCAGTGATAAATTTAGAAAGGTTATGAAAAAATTTAATGCGCATGAATAAATAATAGACGTAATTTCCGCGTAAGATCAAGGATAGCGTGACGGAAACTCATCAAATCTTGTGATATTTGATGCAGTTGTGAAAGAAATCCTTTGAAATACAAATAAGGATATTCAATTACAGGAATTTTATTAAACATTCAATACTTATAAGACAACACGAAGATCCTCAGTCGTATGATTCAACAAGTATTAATTATCCAAAGTAACATTATTATTATCAATATATAAATGCGCATTTCAGTTTGTCTGTTACTCTTTTTCGTTTTAACGACTCAACCGACAATCACGAAGTTCTGTACACATATCGTCAGGCGTACAAAAAAAGACATAGAGTACCCGTTAACCAGAAATTTATAACTGTTCCCGAGGAGTAACAAAATAAGTTTTGCGTGAACGACAGCCTCAGTCGAACTCCTGACGATAATAAGAGTTAAGTAAATACAAATGATAATGAGTATTTAAGGACATCCACGCAAGCGTAGACGCGGGTAAAAGCTCACTTATGATAAACACGTTATTTTTATCGACCAAAAATGAAAACGTTAATAGGTGACATTTTGATACGTCAACACGAATAAAACGAGTCATAGATTTAGTGGCTTGGTCAAGTCAAAGCGTTGTAAAGAAAAGGTCATCTTCAAGAAGGTTTATGTAAAGGATATAATATAAAACCCTGAGCAACATATTGGCTTCCAACGCCGTTTGTAGCGCTGGCTCTCACACTTAGCTGAGCGAAGTCGACGGAGCGAGCTCGTTAAAAGGAACAAAGCGGGCCAATATCAAACGATACACCCGTTTCTTTATATTATGCGAAATTTTATAAAGGATTTTTAAATTGCGACTTATTTATTGACAGATATTAACAAATTATTTTGTCATGTCTTATTTTACCTAATGTTCTGATACTCTTTTACTATGAAATGTTTCGTGAGAGTTTATACACATTATTATAAATGTACCGTCTTAACTCACGTCCGATAGACTGACAGGTCTCCGCCGCGACCTCGCTGCAAGCGCCGTGAGTTCATGATGAAGGACCTCGTACAGGTCCGAAACTAGTCGGACCATCCCGAAAAACGGACGTGAGTTAAGCCGGTACATTTATAATCATTCTGATACTCCATGTAGTAACACTCGCAGAATTCTTTTACCTCGGCTGCTTTCATTATAGTCGTCATATATGCTGATCTTTGCAGATACTTGTGATTCGGCCATTTTTAAGCCATCACGTTACATACCTAATCGATTTTGTTCCTCATACCACCTCTCACAGTTATCTTGACGAAGCATATCTGCTAAAACCCACTCACTTCGCAAAAAGGGTAGGCAGAGATTAAGAATTTCCACCAGCAGCGGCAGGCTTCTTTCGTTTGTTCTTCAAAGTCATCATACATACTCGTCAGGAAATTTTGGTCTTGCCTTCTTTATAACGCGATAAATTTAAACGACGTGTATAAATGATAGAGTCTCAAGAGATAAACCTAAGCGTAAATATTCAATAAATAATTATACAATTGTTATTCATTTCTGGCACCAGTTATCGCCGGCAAGGTAGTGCAACGTAATTGTTCTCACAGCTCTAGATAAGGAACCTGACGATCCCGCGTCGGGCTACGGCTCATGCATAATCCAGTATATGTATCGACCAATCGTTATTCAGAACTGTGCTCAATTAACATAATCCTCGGAGAAAATCAGCATACAAGAGTTTACATAAAGATTTTTATATATAATCTTAAGATAGATAACTGCCTCGGTGTACTGTTGCAAGAGTATCTGCTGAGCTAGAGATGCCAGGTTCGATCCCCGATTCGTGCAAAGTATTTTAAATTTTTTCTAACTTGGAATTCCCGATAGTACCATGGAGTCTGGATTTGTGCCCAGTGAGTGGCAATATCGTTATCTGCTGGACAAAGATTATCAACAAATAATCAACAACCTGAAGATAATCAACCAATTTGACACCTCTTACTGGTGAATCGTGGAAGTGTACTGAACTCCTCAGCGTACTTCTTCGTGGCATTAGGAGTGTGATGTTAAATTGTACATAAGATGGAATAAAATCAATTACTTTACCGTTGCATCAGTAATAAATATGTACTGGACTAACGATCGTCTGGCTAGAAGATGGTAAAAAATGATGTAAAAAGGCAAACATTCGCACACGTCCGCCACTGTACCATTTACCTGAGTTTTAGGTGAGCTTTAAAAATGTACGTTTATTTGATCTACGACTATCTCATTTATATGGACTGCGGCGAATAGACATAAAAACCAGTAAAGTGATTTCTTTCGATTTAAGTTCAATAAAGATACGCTTTTAGCTTCGCGCAAGTCTACGAGGAACTGATTAGATACATCTCAGTATTTCAGTAGTTTCATTTTTTTAAATCGTATAAATTTCACACTCGCCACACTTTGTTATCGTCACCATTGTGTGTGACGATTTGAATATTGCGCTCACATAAGCCAAATTTTAATTTACAATAATCACCTGTAATCTCATAAAAGACTCGAAAAATTTTAGAAAAAAATTAAACGCACTGATAAAACCTACACAGTACAGTTACACACATTACAAAAAAGGACAGGTTTACTCTGTTCGTCTCTTAAATCTCCTGCATGTTATTGCCTCAAAATTGTCTGGTTTAAATCGCTTCAATAAACATCTTTTATAGAATTCTGGTCTACATTAAAGATTTTTGTGTTTATTTAAATCGTATCGACTATACATAATTCAGTAGTC
>DWDT01002475.1:0-13684 GCA_018245595.1 Microceris scylla | reverse complement strand
CCTTAACCCTCTCAATATGAGAGGAGACCCGTATTCCAGCAGTGGAATTGTAATGGGTTGAAAAAAATAAAAAATAACAGGAGTTCCATAATATGACTATTGTTTTTAGATCCATGCGACAACAGAACAGAGCGGAATCTCTATGATGATGGATATGCGAAAGCTAGCCAATCATCCGCTGCTGCTAAGAAATTACTATGATGAAGCTTTGCTTCGCAAGATAGCCCCCCGCCTGGCCCGGGATTCCGGATATAAAGAAAAGAATGAACAGTATGTGATCGAAGATTTGTCCTGCTTGTCAGATTTCCAAATACATCAGCTCACTCAGCAGCATAATGTAAGTACTAGTTTTCATACAGTTATAGGATGAGTCCTATTGGGCCTATGTAAATTAACAGTTATGTTTAATAATGTTGGTTCTTTCTCAACAGTAGCCAAAATATCCATGTTGTTTCTTTCTCAACAGTGTATTAGCCAATTTAAAGTACCAGACCAATTGATAGAGGATTCTGGAAAATTTCTGAAGCTTGATGAAATGCTTCCCAAACTAAAAGCTGAGGGTCACCGGGTACTGTTATTCAGTCAGTTCACCATGATGCTGGACATTCTTGAGCCCTATCTTGAACTTAGAAGGTACCGGTATTTGAGGCTAGATGGCAGCACTGCAGTAAATGACAGGTGAGTTTTGATAATGGGACATGTTAAAGCTGTCACGATTTTGATATAATATACTTATGACATAGGTGGGTTTTAAATATCTTTTAATGTACTTGTTTTTTTTTCAGTAATTAATATTTTTGTCTATAAAAATATACTAACTATATATTTACTGACACACTTAAATATATATTCACTTGTGAAAATATATCAGAAACATTTTTCAGACTTGCTTACTCTGTATATATTTTATTATTTAATATTTAAAAAGCAAGCAAGCGAGTTGAGATCCAGGATTCTAAAAATATGAATTATCTTTATTTACTTTAAGAAAGTATACATTTTTAGAGCAAATAGATTTAATAGTTGTACAGGTATGCCGTGAATTTCTTCGACATGCAACTTCTACTCATTATGTTATATGTATACAAGGTTGAGGATAGATGACAAGCATAGTGATAAAATATTACATTAAGAGCACTATTATTGATGGAATGTCCATTACATTGCAGGCAAGACTTAATAGACCAGTACAACAGCGAGGACATCTTCGTGTTCCTGCTGTCGACGCGCGCGGGCGGGCTCGGCATCAACCTCACGGCCGCCGACACCGTCATCATACACGACATTGACTTCAACCCCTATAATGACAAGCAGGCTGAGGACAGGTCACTATTGTGCACACCTACCTTCATCTACCTATTTGTTTTTTAAGTTTAGCTTGGCAAAAAGGCAGACGAGCTACTTAATGTTATGTGATCACTGTCGCCTATAGACATACATGTATATCGGAAGATGGATGTGGACAAATATATTCTATCCGAGAAGTGACCAATGTGTTGCATGGCCTTTATCATTTAACTGGTTATTGCTGAAAATTCTAAAGTGGCAACCAAATATTAAGTACAATCAGGTAAAATTATAGTAGTTATATAAGTTAATAAATGAATAAGTTCTAATTTTTCTTTGTCTCCAGGTGCCACCGAATGGGTCAAACTCGTCCAGTGACAATATACAGGTTGCTAAGTGCGGGCACTATTGAGGAAGGCATTTATCAAGTGGCACAAGAGAAACTCAACCTAGAAAAACACGTCACTGGAGCTGATGGTAAATTTTCTTTAAACATATAGATTCTTATGTGATAATGATCTATGGCCTTACCTCCTCTCAATATGAGAGGAGACCCATATTCCAACAGTGGAATTATAATGGGTCGATTATGTGATAATGGTACCAGGCTTACAAGAAGGGTGTAGAGGTAAACACTTGCAACTGCGCTGCTCAAGAATAGGTATGATAATTTGCAACAGTGAATGCAAGAATATTATTTATGAAATTTAATTTAATGTGTTAGTTATAAGTGTGAAAGTCAAACATAAATATAACCATAAATATAAAGCACAGAACAACAACAAAATATTTGACTATGGATACATTGTGCTAACAATTACATATGCGCAATTTTTCATATTGGTTGTCATAATATAAGTAACAAATTTCAGTTTGGTGTATACATTTTATATTAACATAAAATTTGGAAATCACATTGCATATTATTATGCTGCAAATAAATAAATATTTCACATTTTCCAATTATAGTTGATAAAAAAGGTCTATTACGTTTAAGTCATAGTGTTAACTGGTAAAATGTGAGAGTGTACTATACTCTTCTTACTCCATACCCCTTCGGGGATTATAGGCATGATATTGCACTTGATTTGGACTGGCAAATACTCGTTTCACTTTCAGAAAATGAACCAACCGAACAGAAGAACGTGGTGCGATTGCTATCAGCAGCTCTTGGTCTAACGACACCTAGCAAATGATCTTCACCATCAAACAACATCTTAGTCAATAACTAGGTGATTGTCAACCAAGTGGACAAAGTGATACCGTGTTTGAAGTTGTGACAAGAAGACAATGTTGAACAGTGATAGAAGTGGACAATCAAAAAACATGGATCTTTGCAGTGTGGCAACACCATTTAAATATTTCCTTGCTGGCAGCAAATCAAGGTGTGAATAAATTAATGTTCCATATCTATTTTTAACATGTATAAAACCTAAATATGCATCATGTATCTTAAGCAAGCCAGGTTGTAGAAAGAAGCCTTGGTAAATGGTATTTGTTGCTACACTGGAACATGTCAAACTGTGGACAGTGAGTGTGATAACCAATTGATGTAAATTATACATGTGTATACCCAATGAATATGTTCAGGCTGTATTTGTCCAATATTGTGAAACACTTGCAAGTAAATCAGCATAAATGAAATATTTGCATTCACCTTTTCAATATGGTATCAGTAAAATTTTAAAATTGTGAGTCTCAGGAATATATACTACTATTATATTTAAAAAAAAAATCTAAGGTATGTGAAGTCTGACAACCCGTACCTGGCCAAAGTATGGCCTTAACCCTCTCAATATGAGATGAGACCCATATTCCAACAGTGGAAAGATAAATGGTTCAATTTTTTTTTTTTAATATTTATTTATAAACATTGTCACTAGTGCAAAATCAAATTCACTCTTTAAGTCAAGACATTAAATATTATTTTTTAAGTGACTTGTAATGTACTTTTAGATTTTCAACAGTCCCCAATAGGGTGCCTGCCATGTATTTATGCTCATTTAGATTATTATACATTTTTTTCAAAACATGATTTAATTTTTAATTTTTCATACATGGTTTGAATATGTTTTACCTTTGTAAGTCACAAGCTAAGAATACATTAAACACATAGAGATCGGTATATATGTGAAATAATGATCAGATATGTTAAACACAATAGTTCCTCGAAATTAGTATTATAAATGAGTGATTTCATAGCACATTTTGTCCCAAAATCAGACTGAAAAGTAAGCAATTTTGTATATGTGTGTATGTTGCCAGGAGCAGTATAATTTCACATAATTATCGAAATAGAAATAGGTAATCAAATAAAAGTGTACAGATAAAATACAGATTAATATAATAGTACATTTCTTTCAGAGCTTAAAAATTTTACATTACATAAATCCAATGTAAAAATGTACTAAATAAATAATAGTATAAACATAGTAACAATGAAAAAATGTTTAAATTTTACTGAGATTAAAGTTAAGAGAGTTGACTGATTACTATGTGTCTTTATAATATCAATCTATATAATTTAATTATAAATAGTATATCACTAAAGTTGTCTTGTATACATAATTATAGTTCAGAAATATCTACCTTACTTCAAGTATACATTGAATCAATGAATTTACTATAAGTTAACTCTCGTGAGTGTTTTATACACACGATTATGTACAGGCTTTATTCACTATGCTTTTTGGTGTGGCCTGCAGCACGATCTCAAGAAGGACCTCATATAGGTTCAAACCTAGTGGGGCCATCCCAAAAAGCAAATATTAGTAAAACAAGTCTATACATAATCATGAATCAGTAATCACTTTAATCATACATTGTATTTTTATAAAAAAACCGTTACTGCCTTTCGTTTTTAAGATTACACTGAGACCCATCATAATTCTTTAGGAGCATAGCAATATTGATGAATTTTAAGCCAAATTATAATTCGAAATACATTTATTCTTTTATCGTCACGCTAGGTTTCTTATGAGATAGGCAAAAAGGTATTTGTGTACATAGAAGATATTTCATGTGTACATATATAGAATGTTATTCATCAAACCAAGTAATATAAAGTATTATATGCCCTCTGCCTGCCCCATAACTGGTAAGGGACTTGGTGAGAAGATATGTATGTATAAGGTATTAATAGCTGAAAGACCTCAAAAACCCATCTGAGTCTTCTCATGATTAATTATGACATTGGACAGTGACAATAAAGATATACATACATATATGAAACAGAAAGTTACAGCAAATGTAAAATATATAATGTTCTATTAAAACCTGGCATATGTTATGTCGTAAGGAATCAGTGACTGTTAATTAGTTAATTAATCAATAATTTTGTAGTTTTATCTGTGACTAGCTAAAGAATCTACAATAGAGAATATTTTCTACCCTCAAATATATATTTTTAAAGCTCCAAATTCAACAGCTACAATACCTTTGGTTGGTAGCAATACAGCGCCATCTAGTGAGAAATTACGACAAGAAGCATAATAAACATCTATAAGAAAATATTATGTACATCTTCATCGTCGTCATCGTCATCAGCCTATCTCAGTCCACTGCTCAGAGGCCTCACCCAATGAGCGCCATCTCGCACTGTCCTCGGCTTGTCGCATCCAGTATCTGCCTGCCTTTCGCATAATGCCACCAAAATAAGATTATTCAACAGCCAAGTTAATTTATATGTGAATATTATTTCTTATACAACCATTCTAAGTGACATGCAAATCAATGTGAAGATACAGAACATATTATAATGTCAAATTTAATATGACGCTCATTGTAGTTCTACGTAAGCTCAATGCTAAACTGAACCAGCAGAGTAAATTATGCTCTAAGCCTGTCGGAGATACATAACAAACACAATTAGTGGGAAATATCTGGGATTTGTGAACTGATGCCCAACTTGATGAAATTCTTCAAGAAATGCGTGAAAAGAGCTCTCCTCTGGTTTGACGGTGACCAACTTACCATGTAGATATATTATACGTAAATTAGGAGAGCCAGCCTAAAATGTATCCATCGAAAAAAAAGATAAAGCAAATTAACTTAAATAAGTGACTAGTTGCGCACGTACAGATAGCGCTAGCGTGAGTTGCGTCAGTAGTGAGGTAGAGAGAGATGTGTAGTTGATGCGATGGATTCTCTCTTTCTAAACCGTCGGACATTGCCTCTTACAGGCAGCCATATGTCGTCCCCCCTCTATGATATCTCTATGCTTACCATTAGGTAACTCGTCTGTCGGCCAAGTTAAGTAAATACAAAAAATACTAGTTCTGTGACCTCGCTGCGATGGTCGGGAGTTTATGAAAAATGAATTAGATTCGGTCCAAAAAAATTCTTCCTGACACCGTTTTACTGAACTCTATTCGATACAGCAGACAACAATACAAGCATTAATACCCACATATCATTTATAAATTGATTTCGTTCATAAATATTTCATTACCTATTGATAGTTTGTCGCTGTTTTTTTCTTGTAATGTAATAAACATACCACCAAAGTAAAAATATTTAGTAGCTAATATTTTTCTTATTTTTTTAAAATTTCATTTAATTATATTTATTTAGCGAAATTTTTAGTTTTAATAGAGTAGATACATTCCGATAATTTATGTACAATGTAGGTAATGTATTATTAAAATGTGGTCACATTTTTAAGTAGACGAGTACTTATTACAGACTATCCTTTGCATTGTAATTATAATTTTAAAAATGTTCTAACATAATTTGGCTCTTATATTAGAAAATTGTGGCTCGTTCGAAAATTTAATATCTCCTTTTCACTTTTATATGTTTAGATATATTAAAAGTATAATTATGCTCTAATTAATTATTCGGTGCGATGTTAAAAATACTGCAAATATTTATATAAAAATCTTGTGTGCTTTTTTGTCGTTCCACTACAAGTGATGTTTAGCGAATTTAAAATGTGTGTAATACAATGAAAAATTCAACTATCAAGACCAATCCGGTTCGATGGAGCACTAATTTATGTATTTTCTTCGCTTTCTACGTCTTCTGCCGTAGACAGTTAATTAACGGCTTTTAAATGAAACGTATATAACTCGAATAAGGAGACGCCTCCTAATTAGTTGTACAAATACGGAAGAATGTGATCGCGTTCTTGCAATTAGTTTATTTGGCAAGTAAATGAGTATTATTATACCTTCCTAATAATTCACGAAAAGATCTTTAACCGGAAATCCAATACTAGCATTTGAATTACGAATTCGATTTTTTTTATTCGATGTCCTCCTAAAAGTGACAATTCATTTTTTTAATATTGTGCATTATTGGTCATTGACTCATTGTGCATGTTACAAAGAATTATTTCAGATATTTTCAATAACTTAAAATGGTTATCGTGCAAGTTAAATTTTTTGCCTCATTATTATGAAATGTTCAAATTTTAAATATTTATTGATGTACTACACTTTTCTTGGATTAATGAGAACGATGTATATTTGTATGTTTATTAATCAAAATGTAAACATGCTTGATTGTAATATATCGAATAATCATAAATATAAATGTAAAAAATTAAATTAATTGTATTTATGTAGTGTTAAGATTTATTGTAACGTTAGTATATTATCGAAATTGCCTGAAAATGTGAAACCCGCAGGTCACGGCTCACTCGTTTTGATATAAGAGAATCTACGTTACGTGCCCGTCTCTAGGTTTTTATGTACATTCATCTAAGGTTTACAATTGTTTGACAGACGCGCCGTCGTGAAATGCTATGTGACGTGTTACAACTATAACCGAAGCGTTGACCCAGTCAAGCCAATTTATGCTTTATGATAATAAAATTGAGTTTATAATTTTGTGACTATGATTTTGTGGGAATGCATGTTGATACTTGTGTTTCATGTTATTAATGTAATTAGAGTTTTTGTACTGCGGCTGTAACACTTTTAAGTATTTTAGAGATAATTTGACATTGCTGAATACAGTACTGGTTTTGGCCAACTTTTGACTTTTATTTTCCTTTAGCATCTCAATTTTAAGTATTGTGAGGTGATATAATGTAACAAACCTTAATAACAAGTTCATAAATCTGCTGCATAGATTGCTGGGACAGGCCCGGATCAGTCTGTGGTCCACGCTAGTCAAGTGTGGATTGGCAGACTTTTTAAGCCTTAGAGAACGGTACTGCTTGAATAGAGTTATTTCAATTTAAATACTGGATTCTTCATCTTGAACTGCTTCTCCACTTACTGAATTTCTGAAGTGAGTAACACATAATATATGTCATTGTCAACCATCCAATTTTACTAACTCAGATACTTTATATTCCGTATATGAACCTTCTTGAAAGTCTGGAAAGGATAATTGAGAGAACAATTCAGAAGGACCCACTTAGGTTCAATTTATTTAAGAACGTACAAATGACCTATATTGTTTTATTGTCATTCCTTTTCCTGGCCACTGGTCTTCCGACTGGGACACGACTGTTGGGTTACTCCATGGGTTTTCCATCGAGGATTTATAATAATGTCTTAAAAAAGACGGGCTCGATAAATTGGCTACAAATAGAAAATATGCTACTTGCATGTCAGCAGCAACTGATTCAAGCAAATACACAATTATTCGTATATGGTTAAATTGTACATGGTTGTACACCTAAGATAAATATAAAAAAGCGCTATTAATGCCTTCCATGATTTGAATTTTCAATTTCATAAGTGTTTGATTATTGCAAAATAAAAAGTGGTTAGACTCGTAGTGTTCGTTCAATCTGTTGTTCTGTCATAAAATGCGCAAAGTGAAAATGGTTTAAGGACAGTACTTGTAAGCGATAAGTAACTAACATGAGATGACTATTTTTACATATCATTGTTTTCTCTACAAACAGTTTGAGCTCTACCATTTGATGTCACCGTCGGTGTCAGTCACCGAACAACCGTTTCCGGCGTCCTAACTACTAACAAACAACACCTTCGCTGAACTCTACCGGCCGTGAGAATCTGTTGCATAAGCTGTGTGTGAAGTTAGAACTATTGTTTTTGTGATAATTAAAGCGACAGCGTCAATGTAAAATTGGCTTTATTTTCTTTTCCTTTTTTTTGAGATAACTTTTAAATGTGAACTCTAATTAAAAAGGTTATAACTGATTTAAGTAACGATTGATGTAAACAGCTGAAGAAAACAGAGTTATTGCGAATCGTAGCCCCGCTGTGGACGCGCTAACCGTGCAATCGCTCGATGTAGAACAAACATTTATTCATTGCTTCAATAATTGGAGCCGTTTTCCAGCAAGCGGCACACGCGGTGAGCGTAGTTGGTTTCCTTTCATCAGCGGAGGCGATGAAACACGCACAGCAGCGCAGTGGCCGATGTATCGTTGAATAGAAAACTCATCCACCCAATGGTGCGCGCGCGCCGTCAGTCGGCACACCGCCCGGGCGGGCGCCACACGACCGGGATCTGCGCGAGCGATAGGCGACGCGAACAAAAATAATTTCAGTGAAACAAAACGCGAATCCGCCAACGACCTCTGTAACACGCGAGCGCACGATTCTGGTAAGTAACACCGACTTATTTAACGTCCGCAATAAATAAAAAAAAGAAAGATACTATTTGAAACGCATTCCCCAATCACATCTATTATTAGTGCGCTAGTATTTTCGGCGGCTGCATCGAGAGGGAGAGGTTATGCGTTTTACGCGTTTTCCGACTATAGTTTTGACGCGCGTCCGCGGAGCCAGCGTTGACCTATTAATTCCGGTCTACGGCGTAGTTTCGGCGTCTGTAAATTTTACTGATTCCAATGTCGGTACGGGCGAACTGAAGACACAATTGGGTTTGTCTAGCCGCGCCGGCGTTGGCAGCGTCGCTGATTTTCACGGGCTAAACGCTTAACACGGAATAGAATTTCTTTTCGACTCATCCGTTTACGATAAAATAAACACGCTGGCCTGAATTCCGGTGCATTCGAACGGCGATGGCTAAACAGTTGTTAGTACCTAACAAATTATTATTCCGATCTCGTAGAATAATTGTATAAAATATAAACGTTGCTACAAGTATTTAATTAAACTATGGTGTATCAATGCCACTACACTTAAAACTGTCACATACTGCCAACACGCGATACTAATCTACTAAGCTTTTAAATATAAATTATATCGTATATATCGGGAATTGTACGATAGCCAATTAATAATCAACAATGTGACTATAATATAGTATTTAAATCTTGACAGAAATAGATCAATATTGACAGCACACCTTGCTCTGAAGCTGTGATAATAGCGGAGAATTACGGTATCAAATTGAGCGAAAGGTACCTATGTGAAACTTAACGCCTAAGATTTAAATAAAAAAAAAACAAAACTACGGAAGTGATTCTTGAATGATTGGTTCGCCTTGAAATTCGGAAACGGTTCAGTGTGGAACTACTGTTGAAATTTTTAAATTCTTTGAGCTAGATTTAACAGAGCAATTACTTTTAGAGACAATATGCGATGTTTGATGTGTAATAACGATTTTTTTAAGTGTAATGTGCAATTGAATAAAGTATTGAAGTATAAAAAAATAAATACTGTAACAATATATAAATTTTTATTCAATCTTGTATATGTATTGAAAAATAGTTTATTAATATTTTACTTTCTTATGCTCCTTCCTACGCACCATTTTCGCTATTACTTAACAAAATTTTTGTTAGTAAGTTTGAGTACCATTAAAGAGTTAAGTTGTTAATGAAATTGTAATGTAATAATTCGCAGCAAATATACCACTTGTATTATTTTGCTTACCACAACATGCTGAAATGAAACAACATTATATATCCATGTTCAATTTAAAGTTAACAAAAACTAAAAAGCGATTATTTTAATTAATAAAGAATATCATTAAATGATATGAAAAGATCATAAATATAAAAAGTAAGGTAATTTTTCGTGTTAGTTCTAAGTTAAACAACCAGACCTAGTAGATGCACGGGCGATTGAGCGAGGTCGTTACTCCTAAACTGAGACCGGCAGACTTATCGAAACCGGGTAATACCGCTGAAATTGACTGAATATGCCACTCAACAGGCACGAATCTACCAAACTAATTGATAGTGATTTGTTTAAAGTTAGTACAAATCACTCTAATTCTCTTGTAAGAGCACAATTTTTTATTTGCATTTTTTTATAATAAAAACAAAGCTTTTATTTTTAAAACTAGTGACATTAAGACACGAGACATTCCAAGATACAATTCAGCTATATTTATGTTTTTATTTAGTCATCGTCTTAACAATTATTCAGTGTTATACATACCTACTATTGAGCAGTTAGTATTCAGTGTTTAGTTAGTTATTTAGTATTATCAGCTACAGATGGACTGTACCTAGTCATTGCTTAGTATCAAATGATTAGTTACTTATTTATCATAGTTAAATCAGCGTTGTATAAGCGGTCAGAGTAAACATGGCATGTGTTTAACTGGGCAGAGAAATAATGCACTTTTGATAATAACTAAGAAAGTTCAAGTTGATTTCAAAATAAATAAGTTAACTAATTTCTAATTAATTAAATTTTAACAACATTAATGCTATAATTATCTATCTTTAAAGTAATCGTAAAATTAGTTTAACTTTCTGACATCAAAATTTTTAAGATATTTGGGCTAAATAGGATCCCACTAGGACATAAGCTCAAAAAATAAGTAATAAACACAAAGAATATCCTTAAAGTACGGTTTGAGCGTCTTAAAGCTACTAGCCAAAAATAATCAAACAATGTGACATATTTTCACTTCACAAGCAAAATACAAAGAGGTCGTTTAGGCACGCTTAGACATGCAGACGTGTAAATTCTTAAGTAATAACCATTTCGTGCTTCGCGTCTAACTCTAGACTTTTCAAACGTTACTTTTACGAATACATATTAATATGTGTATAACAAATGTACCAAGGCCGAACACTACATTGATATTGTGTAAGAAAAATCTTTTCATGGCGTGTTTATGGAACAGAGAATTCAACTAATTTTAGGGTAAAATAATTAAATTTAAATTTAAACCATTATTACTCGTAGCTTCCTACACATAAGTGTTTATTAATGGTAGAGGCTTCGTCACATCTGTGGTATTTCATCTTGCAATCAACTATGTAGGTACACAAACATGCAAATATTAATACTTAGTTCACTCCTATAACATAGGTACCTATTATTAATAGCTTTTAACTACTTTAAATAGCTGGTCTTCTACTTTAAATGGTTGGTTAGCTAAACTGCTAGTACAACTACGTAATCTATTAGATCCAATGCAAAATTATTACGAGTATGTGTGGAATGTTGAACAACGTTTTGCTTGTGTGTGTGGGTTGCAAAAAAGGCGCGAAACGGTCAGCCATGTTGTGCAGTTTGTGAAGTTGTCATAACATTCGCATTAAGAAGTGTTAATTGAATATTTACGGCAATGATGCAATTCGTGCATATGTTTCAGGTTCTATTTTGTATAAAAAAAGAAAAATAAGAATTTTAAAAGGAAAAATAAGAATTTCAGAAAAATAAGAATCATAAGTGACAACTAGAGCTGGTCAATAATGGTGTCTAACATAGAATAGAATATAATTTAAATTGATTCGATTACTACTCGTATTAGGCGTTTATAAGATTGTAGGTATATAGGGGAGTACTAAATGGCAATAAGAAAATGTGATTAGGACTGTCAGTACACATACTCTCGGTTGGAATATGTTAGAACGAATGCAGTCAATATTATAATGGTAGTTAGTCCTATTCAAGACTGGTCTTGGATGCTATGTTACTCCAGGGGACTGAGAATGTCGTCTCTAGTATACATAAAGGGGGATTGATAACTAAAATTATCAGACCGTGACATAAATTGTTTTACTTACGAATACTTTAATACGAATTACTTTACGACACAAATAGGTTTAAAGGTGATATCATCGCAGGTGAATTGCAGTCCTTGTCTAAGTTCCTTTAACAATATGTATTATTTAAACGCAGCCATAAGTAGCTTATGTAAGCGATGAAATTTAATATTACAAAAAAAATAGGGGAGGCTTTAGACAATTTAATTTTAAAAGAAATAGGCGTATATTTTCGTTTTTTTTTGTAATCTTTTGTAGCATTATTATCCACTAGCATGTTGCAATATTTTTAGTTAAGCAACCGGACGTACGCAATGTTAAGTGCAATATTTTTACTACAAATAAATATATTTACTAATATTTCAATACAAAATTTCAACTGTTCTAATTTATGAAAATTTTATAAGCTTTTAAATGTCCATAACTCCAATTCTCTATACAATTAGGTAAATTAGTTACATTTAATAATTCCGCATGGCCATATCGTGTTATTGCTTTGTAGGTATCATTGTATCAAGCTCGATTGGGACACATACGCCTTATTTTTTTTTTTTTCAACCCATTGCAATTCCACTGCTGGAATACGCTGGAATATTCCTCTCATATTGAGAGGGTTAAGGCCATAGTCTGCCACGCTGGCCAAGTGCGGGTTGGCAGGCTTTCACACACCTTAGAAATTTTTTTCTTAGATGATAGCAAGTGATATTTAAACTTAAAGCGCACTTTTTGTAAAGAGGTGGGCGCCGTGGGTTTGAACCCGGCATCTTCCCGGAGGGGCTAAATTCTTAACCACTAGGCTATCACTGCTTTTAATAACGTTATACGAATAGGTATGTGTAACGCCGAAGAAACCAAAATTACGTTTCTGTTGTTCGTTATAATTTAAAAAAATATTTAACTTTACATAATACACACCTGTATTTCCACAAAGATAGTAGAGGAGTGTAGTAGTTGTGTTATACGTCCGATGGAAAAATGGGAGAGCCTATTGCTAAGTATTCGATAAACTACCGCAATATAACTTTTTTTTTATACTATGAAAGTACGTAATTCATTTCGGCTAGAGAAACTAAACCTTGGAAATCTCCTTCGTTTTGTCGTAACAGAAAAAATAATACTAAAGGCCGTTGCGTCGCTACGACTAAATTTCGAGGTAGTTGTCTCTGTTGTAACTTAACTTTTAATTATCTTATAAATGGATCACGTGTCATAGCTCAAGTCTCTGTATACGTTGCGATAGCAGCAAGTCTATCGTAGACCTGGCTATTGTTCACAAAATTGTAACAAAGTATAGAAAGAAAAAGAAAAACCGTAATGCGGGTAGTCAAACATTTTTCATGATTGGTAAATAAAAATAAGACGTGTTCTGGAGTGGAGACCGCGACTTGGCAAACGTAGTGTAGGACGCCCTCCAGCTTGGTGGAGTGACGATATACGCAGAGTGGCTGGCAGTGGTTGGATGAGAAGAGCTAAAGATCGAACTCGGAGGCGTGCCATTGGAGAGGCCTATGTCCAGCAGTAGACGGGATAGGCTGATAATAATGATGATGATGA
>DWDT01002474.1:0-13686 GCA_018245595.1 Microceris scylla | reverse complement strand
GAAGGAGATTGGATAGTGATTGTTCATAACTCCTATTTGATTGTAAACCTGTAAATATTTACATTGTAATTAATGTTCAATTTAAAAATTTTGTAGGCAATCTGAGCCCGATGCAGCACGTCCAGATGGGTCCCGGGTCGCGGATGTCGCCGAACCTGAACTCGCACATCATCAGCCAATACAGCCTTAACGGGTACCGGGTGCCACACCAGCAGCAGTTCAACAACCTGCCGGTGCAGATGATGAACGTGCAGCCGCCCGTGCAATACTCCAGCAACGATCCGCGTGCGCAGCAGCCCAACGTGTACGCGTACGCGCCCGCCTATATCAACCCGCCGCCCTCGCTCGCCATGCAGACCCTCAACTCCACCATGCGCCGGTAGCCTCGGCCCAAACCTCGCCTGCCCACACGGTGCGGCCGTGCCCAGTGATCGGTTGTAGTGTTGGACGCTGCGCCGGGACGAACCCGATTTGCACGATACTCATTCGGCGTTCCAAATGAAACTTTGCGTTTTGGGATATCTGTTCGTTCCTAAGGCTCCGCCGCGACGATGACGTTCGGTATCATCGAGGACGCTAAACCCTGACCAAAAACAAGCCGGAGTGTATAATAGATGTAGTAATTAAGGCATAGTACAAAGTAATAAGGTATGCTTATAAGAAAGTATATGTATGTACATAGCATAAATATTAACTATTAACACCACTTCAGTTGCCTTATGCCGCTCTCCACGGCGGTGGGACGCCAACGTACTTCACCAGTTACACGAGTGATGTTGTGAGCTTTGTTATTTTTGTATCATATGTATTTAAAAGATCGTTTCTCGTGTCGAGAGAGCACAGTACCCGATATTGATGCTAAATAAAGTACAAAATTGCAGATAAAGTGTATTTAAAAATAAACTGTTTATAATAATGTCTAGTGTGTGGTTGGAATGTAGCATAATGTTAGTGCAATAAATGACCTATACCCGCGTAGTGCGCTATACGTTTTTGTACCGATGAGACGTTTGTGTAATGAATACTTGTCTGGGCGCGAGTGCTGTGATAATCATTTCGATTGGACAGTGTTTCGGAGGGCGCGTGCTTCAATCATGTAAAATTTTAATATATTCATAATTTCCAAAGAAACAAACTTAAATGTTAAGTATTTGAATTACGTCTGATGTGATGTGCAATCATTTTTTGAAACGCAAATTATACTTTTGATGTAAAAATCTTTTGAGAATCGCATTCTGTATGTATATCCTGTTTTGTTTATCCACTTGCGAGATGTAAAAAATACATTATTGTCTGTACAGTTCACGGGTGTAATTATAATTTAACTTTTAATTCTCTTAATATGTTCTTGGAAGTGCCTCTTTCTCGTCCCGTATCGTTAATTTCAGTGTAAGATATTGTAAATGTACCGCTTCTACTTAACACAAGGCTGTATACATAGAATTCGTAATTTTACTATATTTGTACGATGTATTATAAATATTTTTGAATTTTATCAATGTGATAACGTATAGGGAGGAATCTGTGAACGTGGTCCCGACAGCAGGAGATCTCTCCGACGGACACCGACAGGCCTAAAGGACGGTTTTTATTAATTTTTTTTTACGCTAGCATAGAGTTTACATTACACTATTTTTTTAATGCTAAATACTTAAGGATTATTTTCGTGTTATCCTAGTTAATTTATTGCCAAATGTTATTAACACTTAATTCGCGAGAAAATTAACTATTTTTAAGTAAGTTGGTTTAGTTAGCGCCCGCCCGCGCGGCGGCTGCGACAGTAAATTATTTGTAAGATCTGCTCCTCTAAGGTTATGAATGTTATTTGTTACTAATGTGTAGTATATAAAATATTGTAAATATTATTAAATAAGAAACATGTAGCAGGTGTTATCACACAAAATATAATTTTGTGAAAAAAATGCTGTTTTTTATTTTAATCAATTATCGTGAATGTCGTAGTCTAGTAGCCTAGTCCATCAATTCAGTCGCTTAGCGAGCTGTGCTCAGAGTCTCTGTAAAGGATAGGATCAGAAATGTTACTATCCAGTAGAGAACAAAAATCGTCGATATAGCTCAAATTATTAGCTCGTTGAAGTGGCAATGGGCTGGGCTTATCTGCCGAAGAATCGACAAACGGTCGAGTATGCTAATTCTGGAGTGGAGACTGCAGCTCCGCAAATGTAGTGTAAGGCTTCCTCCGGTCCGGTGGGATGACTATCTGCGTAAGTGCAGGCAGATGCTTGATGCAACAAGCCGAGGACAGGGCGCGATGGCGCTCATTGGGGGAGGCCTATATCTAGTAGTGGACTGAGATAGGCTGATGATGATAATTATGAATGCTTAGCTGCTTCATTGCAGAGGCCAAATCTTTCGGGATATACCGCTACTTATTATTCACGACCGTGCTCTTGCTCGTGAGCAATATTTCACTAAAGAGATTGCTTATTTCTCTTGTATTCAATTCACAACACGGGTACATACTATATACATATATTTGTATGATGCTATTTGCTAATACGTAAATTTATAGATAAAGTATTCAATGATTTTGTATACAATTGCTATATTTGGGAATTTTAAAGAAATGTGACCCTATTATAGTTAACACCGGCATTCATAAAAAAGTGGTTGGTACATTTGATACACAGTCCGAATCTGAGGTCAGCTTGGACCGTACACCCTTAAAATTTCGAGTAAATTACAAAAAACCGTTGCCTGGAAAAAATAAGTCTTTGAGTGTACAATAGAAGTTGTTTAACATGTAGAATAAAAAGTATAACTGAAAGTCCTATTAAAATAAGGTAACATAGACTCATTGTATCGGTAATGTATGAGTCGAATAAATAATTGTATAAATACTACTAAAACAGCACCTTATTAACGACTAAGATATAAAGTAAAACTAACGTAACATCACGCCTGTAATTTCCGAAGGGGTAGGCAGAGGAGTGTATTACACGCCCATGTTTCATCAGTTACGTTTAAGTCCCACTTTGGAATAAGTGGTGAGCCTATTGCCATACACCGGGCACACAACCGTACTCCGAGTCACTACTAGAAATTCTAAATTACAAAAATCCAATAGTACCCGGTCCGGGATTTGAAGCCAGGACCTCCCGATCGGCAGGCGCGCTTGCAACCACTCGACCAAGAGTTCAAAGTAAAACAATTCATTGTATATTGGCTTAGTTGTCTTATTGGTCGAGTGGCTGCGAATGCGACAGTTGAGCATAAGGTTCTAGGTTCGATTTCCGGGTTGGCTATTTATTTCATTTTTCTATGGTGAAATTCGTAGTTGTACTTTAGTCTCTGGCTTTGTACCTGATGTCTGTCAATATGGTTACCTGCTATTTTATCGTGGGACGTGCAACGTAACTTACTATAGTATTCTTTGGTCATTTATTCAGGAAAAAATACGACAACCTGCGAACGAAAAGCTAAAAAAAGAAAAACACTAGGCATACAGCCGACAGGAAGGAACCCTATGCAGTGGACAGATCAGATCCGTAACACCCAATAATAATATATCTAAAGGTGCACGATGCATTAAACTGTGCCAAAGACCGAGGCAAATGGAGAGACATCATCCAAGGTGCAATTCATGAAGGTCCCGACCCTCACCAATGAAGAAATCGACACTAAGAGGAGGAGTAACGTAACTGATGGAAAGTGGAAGTATGCTTAAATCCTCTGGCTCCCACTTCACGGAAATACAGGTGTTATTATTTACTTTGTTACATATATTGAATTTATGTTTCGGAATTGTAATGCTTTTTAAATATGAAAAATGTGTTTTGTCTTAACGATATAGTTTTGAAATTGTACGATCTTCAATAATTTAAAAATTATGGAGAGCGAAAGATTCATTATTTTTTTTTATTTGGTGTGGCAACGATATCGTGTCAAGGAAGCAATTATTGACAATTGAAGAGATGTCAAATAGTATCATTAATGTCAATGTTAGTGCAGTTGTCGAAGCTGTCACTATCAGTATCTAGTGTTTTTATTTCTTTTACACGAAATAATAATGAATGTGAAAAGAAATACACATTTCTTTGACTTGTATTGGGAAGATATATTAGTTGCCAAAGTTATGCCATACTTAACCATTCGCGAATGTCTTAATATGCGTTGTGTTTCGAGAACCTGTTTACAGATTGTTAATATGTATTTTTCGAAAATGAAATCTCTGAAACTGATGAATAACGGATTTTCACCGCATACATTTAATGTAAGTATTTTAGTAGCTTTAGTAGTGACTATTGTAATTTTGTGCATGAACTACAAAATTTACAATTTACAGGTGTTTGCTACCAGTTGTAAGCGGTTGACTTTATTGAATCTTAGCAGATGTTCGTCTGTGAGGGATGCGGACCTGATACCTATGTTGCTATGCAACCCTGGCCTCGTCAACTTAAACCTCAGCCAATGCAAAAACCTGTCAGCAAAATGTTTGCAGCCAGTAATTTTATATTGCAATAATCTAAAGTCATTGAGACTGTCGAAGTGTTCATGGCTCACCACTGGTGCAATGGAAGCACTGGCCCTTCACCAGAATAATTTAGAAGAAGTGGACTTGTCATACTGTGTGGCTATATCAGAGAGCTGCATATTGGTATTTATAAAAAAGTTCAAGCTTCTAAGAATATTGAATTTGGAAGGCAACAAACAAGTGACTGACAAATGCCTGTACACCATGGCAAAGTACAGTGCATCACTGAAGTTTCTGAACCTGTGTGGATGTACAGAAGTAACAGATAGAGGAGTACGGTAAGATTGGACTGATATCATTAAGGCTAATCAACAAACCTGTTTATATTTATTGTTACCGCAAAGTTTATTTTTTATAATTTATTTATTGGAAGCCCTTTAGGAGCTCTAACCTACTATTTCATGATCATTACAGCTTATAGACATTTAGGGCTTATCAAAAATCAGATAAACCCAAAGATAGTCCTAACATTGACAGAAGATATGTAACTACATCACAAGAACTAAGATGGAATGCCTCATGTAGTAGCATGTCTCAGCATTGGTGTTTGGTAAACAAGGTTTTTTGTTATAAGATCTTTGTGATTTGTCTTGTCACCACAAATTGCCTAGAAAAACAAGGCAATTTGTGGTGACACATAAAATTCATGAAGTATTTTTTCTGTGAAAACAACAAGGTTTCATATTTACATATTGTGGCCTTGTTATTTGAAACTGCCTACTATTTACATTCTTCATTCGGTACAACATATTATAGACATGTAGATGTATCAGTTATTTTGATATATTCTGAATCCATACTTATGTCTAAATTATCTATAATTATGTAATAAATAATAATCAACTTGCAATATTTCCAACATACAAACATAATACAATTATAATAAATAGTTAATAAAAATCATAGTTCCAGGTCCCTTATGGACAGTACCAATCTCTACACACACATACACAAACACACACATATGCAAACACACACATACGCAAACACACACACACACCTACACACGCAACACGCGCTCGCGCACACATCAGTTTAAGTAATTACAATTTGGATTTTAAATAGTTTTGCCAAAAATTACTGAGAGCCAATATCCATAAAATGTATTCAAATAGACTGCATTAGTGAAATAGTCTGATTATTTGCATCCTATTTACATACATATTGTCAGTATCACACAATTATTGCTAAAAAGGTAATATACTGCCAACTACTCTGGTGTGGGACACATCCATAGATCCAATGGTCCACTTACATGAAGTGGTGGGCCTGTCCCCTGACCAAGTTACATTTATAAAAAGAGAAAAAATTTTCATCAGGTCCTTACAACAAGAATGTAGTTTTATTCTGTATAAGAGCCAACACATTTATCTCATTTGCATATGAATCTATGACTAGACTATAAACACTACTTCGAACATAACTTTCATCATCATCAGCCTATCTTAGTCCACTGCTGGACATAGGCCTCCCACAATGAGTGCCATCCCATCCTTTCCTCAGCTTGTCACATCCAGCATCTGCCTGCAGCCTTTCATAGATTGTCATCCCACTAGGCCAGCGGGCGTCTTACACTATGTTTACTGTATTTATAACTTAACTTTAAATAACGACAATTGTAATTCTTTTTATATTTTACTAGTTGTACCCGGCGCGCGTTGCTACGCCAACATACAAATACATATATATACCAATTTTTATAATAATCGGTTCAGTAGTTTTTGAGTTCATCGATGACATACAGACAAACAATCATTCATCATATATGTGTAGATTTTTAAAAGAGCTTACATTATGACCTCTTTTAGATATCCCATTATTTGTCATGTATTTGCCTGTTTTTCAGATACTTGGGTTCCCATTGCCACAATTTAGAAGGCCTGATGGTGCGAGGGTGTACTAAAGTGACGGAATTAAGCCTACGAAACATAAGGGCCAGAATAATCTTGGACCGGAGGCCAACCCTAACATATCCAGGACCGGCATACTATGTGAGAATTTAAATGATGTCATCCAATGGTTGTGTTGTTCTATGTTAAATATTTGCCAAGGTGTATAATATAATGTTAATGCTTTTTAGACTAGGGGTTTCCAGATGTATGTAATGGATGCTTCTTTAGCATCATTAAAATTTAAGTTATTCAATGCATAATTGTCCTTATTATGTAGCTGAATCAGCCAAATTCTATCAGCACTTTGCTACTAAGCAAGTCTACTAATGATATTTTGTTGGTGACCAAATAACAGTGACTATAAAAACTTTGTATGTAGAAATTTACTTTTGACTACATTCTAGATAACATGTTGTTATACAGATATAGACAGTTAAAAAAACAGCACACTATGACCAAGTATGGCAGACCATGATCGTAATCCTTTTCATCGGTCAGGAGGTCTGTCCAACGATATAATGGTAAAAGGGTTCATATGGATGTTGTAATATTTTTAAGCTGTCACAACCCTAAGCTGAAATTATAACGACTCTAAGAGTTATGGGCACAGTAATTAAGTCAATCAAAATGTTCAGTTCAAAATCTTATAATAATCCTGTTAAATATCTCAAAATTTTGACTGTACCCTGGAAGGGCAATCACGTGAAAACTGGGTACTAATCACATTCCTGAGATGGAGTCTAGAAAGACTGTATATAAGATATGTTAATTGTGAAATGCACATACAGTAAACAATGTTTCCTAGCGGTTAATAAAAAGTGTGGCTATTACATTAACTTTCTATTTTATAAGTTCTGATATAAAAATCGAATATATTTTTTTAAATCAATAATCTTATTAGTATAGCGCTATTTGCGACAGAAATATTTTATTGTTTGTAATAGTGAGGACATTTTATTAATGGATAATAATTATCCCACGTGTTTATGTTAAACGCGTCGAAATATTTGCTTAAAATTCAAATTTTTTTTATGCTAAACTGTGTATGACATTATTATTGTTCCTGTTGTTGGTACGCTGGTGTTATTAAATATTACATAATATAATAGTATAATAAGTGTAGATTATTCTTATTCTGAATATAAATAATACGTCACCGGAAACAAATGAAAAGGAAAATATTTTTTTTAATGGGTGACGTATTTTAAGCAGCCAAATATTTTCGTTATATAATTTACATTATATAAGTATTACCATACTGTAAAATGTGACCTTTCTAATGAGATCTTCTCAATGCAGCTTGCAATATAACTTATTTGATATAAATGGAAGAAGTAGGAATACACCACACATTATTCAAATATAGTATGTCCTGTATAGTGATGTATGGCAACTCTGTTAAAAATATTGATACAAAGTTATTATAGTTCTTCGATAAAAAGATGCAGCATAGTTACAATACTTATTAAGAACGGTATATTTAAACTTTGCATATACTTTGTAATGCAAAGTATCAATGGTCGGATGCTGTGGAGGCTTGTTATAAAGCAGTTGTTATTCATGTCCTATTGAAGACTGGATTTCTGGGCTTTATATTGACATTTTTATTTTAATTGATAGATGTTAAGTAATTGGAATTTATACTTAAGTATGTAAGCGTTAGTCTTCAGTGAGATAAAAAGCAGCAAGTAGTTGAACTTCAGTCTGCAAAATTTATTTACATTTTTATGTTAATTTGTATATTTAATTTCCGTGTATGTATGACTTTTTATTTATGAATATTTCCACTATAAACTTTGCCATTTTGAGGCATATAATGCAACTATAAAATAAATTTTTTGGCAAACTGTTAATAAATTGACGGGGGATAGAAGGGAATGTTCGATACGATTACGGTTGTTAAATAATGAACAGATATCATAAGAATAGGCCTTCGCGCTTCTGTCTCATTTGGTGTCAGACATTGGATGTCTTCAGAAAAGCTTATGGCAAAGCGCACGGAACAGTACAGTATGTAAGTGTTACCTATTTGGTTGTATTTTCAATATTTTGTTTTTAAATATTTTTTTTCTTTAAATTTATCTGTATCGTTATACTGATGATCTCAAATGCGTTGATTGTAATGTATAAAATGTACTAAAATTATATTGTCTACATGTTGTAAGGAGATTGGAATTTGACATGTTCATGGTGTTACCACTACTTAAAAATAGAAAAGAGAAATAAATATATTGATATATTTGAAATACTTGTTTTTTTATTTACCTACACTAAGCATTTTGATCACACCTTACTAGGTACACATTCCTGAAAGTGATCTGAATTTATTATAAACGTAACATCACGCCTGTAATCCCCGAAGGATTAGGCAGAGGAGTGTAGTACATCCCCACGTTTTACCAGTTACGTTTAAGTCCCACAATGGAATAGGTGGTGAGCATATTGCCAAACACCGGACACACATCCAGACTCCGAGTCCCTACTAGAAATTCTAAGTTAGAAAAATCCAATAGTATCCGACCCGGGATTTGAACCCGAGACCTCTCGATCGGCAGTCATCCTTGCAACCACTCTACCAACGAGGCAGTAAAATTATGAATTTATCTTGAATTACATCTTTATTACCTAAAAATGTAAACAAATAAAATTTCTTATTCTGAAGGGCAGATTCATTCATATTTTGAAGACTACCAAGGAATTAATTACCGAAAGTATGTTCCGTTTTCAAATCATATCTAATGAGTAGACTGATAGACAATAGCAACGCGATGTTCGCCGAGGTTTGCCATCAAAGGTTAAATTTATTGCAACTGATTCAGTTTTCGTAGCTTCTAATCAACAATGTCATCATCATCATGATCAGCCTTTGGACGTTTGTTGCTGGACATAGGCCTCCTCTAATCGGCGTTACTGCTTCCGATTCTAGTTCTTTATCAGCTCGGCAAACCATCTGTTAGGAGAGCTATCTGTTCTCAAAGGAGATTAGGTACATTTAATTATATTGTTGAGAAAAGCTAAAGACCTTTTCTGAATTTAATTTTCCTTTGAAGACCTTTTCTAAATTTCATATTTTAATGTAGGTATACTTGGTAAAGGCTTTTATTTGATGTTTCGAATGTTCTAAACGAAACAAGAACAATTGTCATCCATTATCTACATACGCTGGTTCTAACAGAATAAAGAAATACGAACAGTTTTCGGACAATTAAACAGAATTAAGTTGTCAACTTGCCATTCAAAGTAAAACCTCACCTTGATTATTGAATAAAACAACCATCAGCGTTTACCACCACTTATAAACAATTTTAAATGAACGCAAAAGAATTATTAATGAATAATTTTAATTCTTTGATCCTATGGTTGATTGTTTGTGTAGGTATATATAAAACAGAATTGGGTTTAGACTGGGCAGAACTTTAGACCATTGTCTGTACGGCTGTTAGTAGAAAAGAAAGAGCGAGTACCTACAGTTCTTTGCTTAGGATTTTACTATTGTACACTAAGTCTTTAGATTACCGTAGCAAAATCCTCATCCAAAGTGGCCCTCACTGAAAATTAGCAGCACTGAAAATTGAGTATGGCCCATTGTTCATCGTAATACATTGTTTTTCTCGTTTTTTTGTATGCGTTGTAAAAACATGTTAAGCTGAAATCGTTATTAGAAATGAAATAAAATTCTCTATTATTATAACACCATTAATAGAGTTTGCTACATAGCGACACACAATCGCGTAGGCGCTATCCTCAATTGGTTTAACACGAGAGAACAGAAAGAGTCAAAGTCCGATACCCAGAAACAATGTGGGAGAAGATACGTAAGTTCGGACCAGATCACTACGACCTGCCAACGATGCTGTGGAACGTGACGATCCTCCTGCGAGTCCTTACCCTGAACATTGACAAGCGATACACAAAAGGTATGGTAGATGCAAACAGCACGGTGGAAAAAAGATATATTGATTAAACCCTGAAATATATACGTTATTAATTCCCATAAAATTTTTTCGCAGGTATTCCATACATCTTCTACATATTTACCGCTGTAATAGCTGTGGGATACTTCTACGTGTATCTGTTCTCCGTGGTCTGGTTCGTGTTCGTAAAGTGCCAAGAGTCGGGCGACATTGTTGCTGCTCTAATAGTTTTTTCCCTTGGAATATCCAGTGAGATTGGTACCGCGAAACTCTTCTACATGTTTAAAAACAAGTAAGTCTCCACATGGATTTGAATTATAATAAAGTTGGTGAAAATCTGTAATTATTCTTCAATTTTTACAGAAATTTAGTAAGGGATCTTGTTGAAGGATATTTGCTCTGCGATTCAAATGTGGTCTCCGGCAGCCGATTTGCTAGAAATTTCCACAAGACTTTAAGGATCGTGAAGAGACGAACGATAATTTTCTGGATAGTCATTATGACTAACGGCGTTGTTTACTGCATTAAACCCTTGGTACTCCCTGGACGACACTTGATGGACGATTCGCTCATTATCTACGGTAAACCTTTTCAAATTTGTACAATCAAATGATTATATACAGGACCGTTGGTATACCGTGTTTATGCCGTGGTAACAGTTTTATACAATATCGGTATTTATGTAGTGGAAATATTTAAATTACTTCCTTGAAGTGTCAACTAAGGTAGATAATAATAATAATAGATAATAATGATAATAATAATAGATAATAATAATCATTTGTATTATTTTTAACAGGCTTGGAGCCAATGTTTGAGTCGCCTTACTACGAAATAGCGTACTTCCTTTCAATGTGCGGTGTAATATTTACCTGCTACTTACCAGCAAATATAACAGCGTTTTTTATTATTCTTACTGGCTACACTGAAGCACAGATACTTGCTTTGAGCGAAGAAATAAAACTTGTGTGGGAAGATGCTAACGAATATTACCGGAAAAATACGAATACCAAGAGAAATACGAATGTAACTGAAACCAAGTGCAAGATAGTGAATGATTATATAAAAATAAAACTGACAGAATTTATTAAAACACACACAATTAATATTGGCCTCGTACGGCAAATAGAGAGAGCTTTCAGAGGTGCAATAGCCATAGAATTTTTATTGCTCATAATGGGTCTCATCGCTGAATTGCTTGGAGGACTAGAAAACACATATATCGAAGTACCGTTCGCCCTAGGGCAGGTAGCGATGGACTGTCTCATCGGCCAAAGACTAATTGACGCGTACGACAAACTTGAGAAAGCGGTATACGATTCAAAGTGGGAAAACTTTAATGCGTCTAATATGAGGACTGTCTTGCTGTTGCTACAAAACTCTCAGAAAACCTTTACATTATCCGCTGGCGGTATAACCATATTGAGTTTCACAAGCCTAATGTCTATTTTGAAGTCAGTCTATTCTGCTTACACTACCCTTCGATCAACCGTTGACAAAAAATAAGATGAAACTAAAAGTTGGACCCATTTATTAACTATGTGTTCGTGGATGTTTCATGTGCTATTTGTAATAATAATAATAATAATAATAATAAAATCGTTTATTGCCACACATACAAACAGAATAGACAAAAGTAAAGATACATAAAAAACAAGATACATTTTCTTAAGACCAACAATCAAAAATCAAAATTTATAGGAAAAATTCATCATATTGTTACGATATTGTACACCATCTTTATTCCTATTATATATAGAATTATTGAAATATCAATGTAAAAATAAAATGTTCTTGCAATCCGTCCTCGTTTTATTGTTACCATAAGTTATATGGTGTATTTAATATTTTTATCATTTATTTTGAAATTTTCCAAACACTGCCAAAATAATATCGACTTGTAAGGAGGAGCAGTTCTAGGATATAGCTTTAGGTATTCTCTCCATACTTTTTCCCTGTCAACGACCAGTTTTCGTGATAAAAGTCGTGAAATTTAACCAATAAGTAAAAATACCATCAAGTATATAATCGTAGCGCAAAACATACATATATGTATATACGAATCGTATGTAAGTCATCACATAAAAGAAAAGAATAAATAGGTAGTTCAAAAGTGATATTGTGTCAAACATTGTAATTCAATGAAACCCGTGAAACACGCGTTCTGGACGGCGTTTGCTACCTTTTCACCCTACTCCTCGCATGACCTACAGTTTTCGTAACGTTAGAAAATTCTTACGCCGTTAGCAAATAAGTTTCTACTTACAAGTAATCTGTAAATAAATGGTGTAATTGAAATGAGATAGAAAAATTGCAGAAATATGGAAAAAAAATTGTCTCTCGACACAAAATGAAATATTAGTTAAGTCTAAAAAGGATTTCATTATAGTCACGATAACGAAAAAATGGTAGATATATTTTAAGGGTATATATGGCTATTAAAATTTTTTAAGAAAATATTAGCAGTTCGCTGTCACTTTCATTGGCAAAATGTTATGTTATAATGATGTAACCCTTCACCCTAGTATTCCATAATATGACAACAATTACGACACACTATCTAAATAAGGAAGTTTTAATAAAATCGAAGTATATTTCTGCATTGCAACATAATTAAGCTGTCGACTTGCCATTCAAAGTAACGCCTCACCTTGACTATAAAATGAAATAAGTCCCTTATTGCGTCCCAATGACAATTTCAAATATATGTGGGCAAATTATTAATGAATAATATAGAATCATTAATTATTGAACTGAATTCTTGTTGAGGCATATATAAATCACTATTAGATTTAGATTTAATACCATACCTGGCTCTGATACCATTGTTTTTCAGCTGTCATTAAAGGAGGAACAGAGAAATTGGTATTCCGTTCGGGAACTTACTTTTGTGTCTCGTGATAAACATAATTTCACCTGTTCTACTATGTGCTATGTACGGAAACGAAAGATAAACACGTAGCCACAATTTTTCTAAATAAATTACAAAGAACTTATTTACAGAGGAGAACATCATAAGCGGTTGAAGTCAGAGAAGCTAAAAACAATGTGGGAGAAGATACGCAAGTTCGGACCAGATCACCACGACCTGCCAACGATGCTGGGGAACGTGACGATGCTTCTGCGAGTTCTAGCATTGAACATTGACAAGCGATATACAAAAAGTATGTGATGGTCTTTGTTGTCTATCAAGTAAAATACAGTTAGGAAAAATATCATCATCATCAGCCTATCTTAGTTTACTGCTGGACACAGGCCTCCCCTGAAAGGGGGTTTATGCCCGTAATCTCCACGCTGGGCATGCGAGTTGGAAATCGCAGTTGTTATTTACCAGCTAATATAACAGCCTTCTTCATTGTACTTATCGGTTACACTGAAGCGCAGA
>DWDT01002473.1:0-13686 GCA_018245595.1 Microceris scylla | reverse complement strand
GACGTATCGCGCTCGGCTGGTGGGGAAACGTGAGCCCTTTCAAATTCTCGCAGCGGTAGATACACGTGTCAGATGTCAAGTTCCATTCACGTTGATTCCGTCAAACACACGTTCCGCCGCCGCCTCTACATAATGTATGTGCCGAGTGTGGAAGCGGCGAAATGACGTCGAAATCCCACGGTGCGGTTTGCCTGCGGCCCGCTCTGGAGCCGAGAGACGAACGCACAAATCTCCGCCTGGAAGCGGGTGATATTTGCCTACACATCAAACTTTCACTATCACCGGTGCGCTTTCGTTTTTATATCCGCTAACCGCGGCGAACCAGCTTTGTTAGTTCTCCGCGATCATTTTTTTCTCTCCTCTTTCTGCCGAACGGCCGACAAGCTGTGACGGCGAGCAGTGGTTGATCGAACTTTGAATTTTTAGTTTTTTTAAACATCGAATTCCCCCCTTACCGTTTCGTGAAAACAACTGAGAATCAAAATACGGGCCACAGTTTTCTTTTTTTTATTCAACACCGTTACGTCACATAGTTTTATGTACATTGTAAATTGCGTAGTTCGTATTACATCTGTATTTCCGAGTGACGTTTAAAGATTATACATACTTGTAATTTAGGGAGAAAACAATTACAGTAACAATAATATTAGACTTTACATTTTTAATTAGGTACTAATTATGAACTGTCATTTTTATTTGATTTGTTCATTCTCTTTGACATAATTACAACTAAGGGCAGACTTAAACAATGATGTAACCAATAATATTGTATAATTGTTGTCTGAAATACCTCCACACCGATACTCCCTGAAGAGTAAAGTAAGAAGTATTTGGTATGTTCTACGGCCCACCAAGGAATGGGAGATGAGCCTATCTGCCACATACCGAGTACGAATCCAGGCTCCGAGCTATAACTGGCATTCAAAGTTTTAAACACCCGAAAGTACATGACCCGAGGAATAAAACCGAAACCTCTGAATCACCAGCGCAAGCAGCTACTCAACCAACTAAGCAGTCAAATAAACTAAAATGGTCTGCAATAAACTATTATTACAGCCTCCAAACAAGGTAAAATAAAATTTATAACATAATCGAGGCGATAAAAGGCGGCGCGATTCAGTCTTTGCAATCCCGGAATAGAACTGTGGAGTGCTTGCTCTCTCTGTACCTTTCTTCACTTTCTTTCTAACAAACAAAGTAAATTAGTTCGAAATATCTCATGCAACACGCTACACTAACATGGAGCTTACATAATAACTAAAGCTGCATTGTTTATAAAAATAAACCCAAATTTAAAAACAACTTCTAATATGGTGCCAGTGATTTTGAAAAGTTTCAAAACATACAATATTTACTGCAATTAGAATTCAATTGGAGAGAGAGAATAAGGAAAGCAGATCCCACAATCAGATGGGAGTTATAATGCTCAAGAGAGAGAGAAAGAGTGAATTCAATTTAATGTATTGATATAGAAATCATGTGCAACAATCACAAAAGAAGGAAAGCCTCTTAGATAGATAAAATGAATCTGATAATATCCATTATCTCAATAATAAAATGTAATAACCTAATTTCAATAAAACATTATTATTGGTATTCTAGCCTCAAGTCGGGTCTATTGTGTGGTATGTGGAATCAACAAGTGTCCATATTTTCTACATTTGCAAACTCTACATGCTAACTTCCACTTTCTACATTAATAATTACCACAATTAAGCTCACCAGTTCCAAGACTTCCAACTCTCTCACCAGGCAATATCTGACCCATTTGATCGAGACTAATTTGGCACCTGCATTTGATACTTTCCAATACATCCAAATATGACCAAATCACTTTCAACAATTCTCGCCTTTGAAAAAAAGTTGAGAATGATGACCCCATAGCGCTAGCATGGCTGCAGATTTCAAATGATCTGTAAAGCTAAGTAACCAGTCACTGTCACTCTTGAATGATCAATCACAGGAGATAAATTTCCACATGCCTCTCTACGATGAGAACGTACCTTGGAGAGTATACACGAGCCTTGGAGAATAAATTAAGCAATCTTCAGCCAAATCAAAATGAAAATTTTATATTTGGAGTAACCGATTCAAGAGCATAACCACATAAAATCACATCTGTATTTCCCCTAAGGTATAGACAGGCAGCGAAGGGTAGTACTGCCACATTTATTTGTAGTATATCCTACTGTGGAATAGTAGAGCCTTTTACAATAAATTTTGATAAAAGAGAATTTTGAGAAAAAAAGATAAGAAAATCATCAAAATCAATTTAGCAGTTTCATTGTGAAAACATTATAGATACAGACAGCTAATTTCCAATTATAATTTTCATTCAAGGGTGTGAAAATTATCAATCTAGTCAATCAGTAAAACAAAAGAAAACACATGATTTATGAATTTATGTCAAACAATATGTATAGTTGTACATATAAAATTTATGAACAGTGTTATATACAAAATGAAGTAGGTATTATGGCAATATACTAGCCCTAGTCCATGGGTGGACAAGCTACATAACAGATGAATTGTGGGACTGTACTACACTATTCTGCCTAACCCATTCTGAAAATTGCAGGTATGACGTTGTTATTTTTTCCAACATTTATATCAACTACTTTTCATGTTATATATTTCTCTTTTAATGTAAAGAACAATTTGTCCCACTCCTTTAGAAAAACTCATATTTTTATAATATTAACAAGCTTATTAGGTAAGTGAATGAAATGTTAACCGAAAGCATTTCAAACCTTGTAAGATAATGATTTAAAAGATACCCATCTCCACAATACATGTTCCATTATAACATACATACTGTGTTAATTAGGGGAACAGTTACATTAAAAAATACTTAAAATACATGATTTATGATTAATTTAGAACATGTACACTTGACTTTTTCTCTCTTAACACTTCAAACAACATTAATGGATGATAGGGATATAACGTTCATGGTTATCATAGAATGATCTCCCAATTGCATCAGTAACTGTTGAAATCATCAACTGACTTCTTTATTATTAGACCAAGACGATCTACTGATAAGTGGCTCTCTGACCACTGAGCTGGTATTATCCAGTCAGGAACAAATATGTATGTTAAGAGTATAAGTAATTGTTTTTTCTGCTGCAAGCTGTGTTAACATATTATTAATATCATAATATAGGAGACAATAGATTGCTAAAAGACAATCTGAAAGATCCAGAAATGCTTTTTAATATTGCTGTTCTAATTAGTATACTAACAAAAATTAATAAAATCAATAATTAAAAAATTATTGTTATAATTATGCAATATAAAATGGAAAAATTTTACATCACACCTATAATCCCTGAAGAAGTAGGCAGAGGAGTGTAGTACACTCCCACATTTCACCAGTTATGTTTAAGTTTCATAGAATAGAAATACTAAATTAAGTAAAAAAATCCAATGGCATCCAACTTGGGAGTTGAACCCAGGACCTCCCGATCAGCAGTCACACTTGCAACCACTCAACCAATTAGGCAAAAAATAGAAATCATAGAGTAATATTACCAAACATAATACAGATTAATATTTGATGTGTCCTACTAATACACATCAAATCTAGGATTATTGTCACCTATCTAGGGTCTAAGTATATAATTATATAATTAAGAGTCCATGTTGCTGAAATCTACATGCAACTGCATGAGAAACTATAAGCCCATATATAGAGATTACTTCAAGAACATACCCATAGACATTTCGATAGCTACCAATTCAGAAGGATATCTGCAGATCCTTTGATAGCTCCAAATTTATGATGATATTGATTAATAAACATATTCTAACTTAGAAAGTGCTCATAGCTTTGTTGTGGTGGTTTATTGACATAAATTTAACAATTTTAGAAACAACATCTGTAACAATACAAGGAGCAGACCAAGAGCCCATTAAAGGATGAAAAATATGTACAATTCAAATTTGGTGAGAGAGAATTATAATTTTTTTTAATAGTTACATTCCTTTATTGGACACATACAGATATTTAGCATTTAAGTTACTCGGAGAGCAATAAATGCACAAACAACAACATAACAAGTCATCAAATTGTCAGCCATGAATTCATGTCTCCAGGAATCTTCTATAAAGAGAATATTGAAAAGTGCCTTGTTTGCCGAATGAAGATTAGTAGTTAAATAACTATACACTTATCTAACTCTCTATTTAATTATACATGTAAATTGTTTCAAAACCTGTAGTACCTAAGACTATTAATTATGATAATATACGTTAACCATATTTATGAATGATAAATGTAAATAAAAATAATCGTTCACAGGCAGGCATGGGGTGTCATACTATGAGTGTTTTACAATTAGAGCTGAAAAGTCTATTCCAAAAGTCTAAACAGACTGATTAGCTGTTGCCCAACTCAAGACCACTATCAGTCTACTAAGCTGCATATGAACAATAGCACAGATCTAGCACAGATGCAATATCATGTCTAATTTCCAAAATTTTTTTTTGTAATGAGAAATGAGTTAATAGAATTGTTTATTGGCTTCTTTATAGAAGATTTTCTTCATAATAATAATAAATAAAGCAATTATGGAAACATGGATTCTATATATGTATAATATCATAACAAAATATAACAAATCTATATTTTTATGTACTCGAGATAATATTGATAGTGTATTTTATTAAGTATATATGTATAATCTTGGAGAGAATAACAATTCATATTCAATTTCTAATCTTGAAGACTGTTGCTAACATTACATAGAACATTTAAAGAACATTTGTAGGTTTTAAAATACATCAAATACTTATCTAGACTAAGTTTTACACTAAAACCATTAATGACTTGTCAATATCTATATTATAAGGATATTTTTGGAGAGAAACATGTAAAATGTACTGATATAAAAGTAAGCATACAAGAAAGCTCATTGAGTATGGATATCACTACTCATATTGTGGTTTTTGATAACAATGTTTATAAAATAAATGGTCCCACAAAAGTTTCATTCACAATAGAATATTAGGAGATGAGTAACAGAATAATTTATTTATTTCAGACTGAAAATGACAAGTTTTAATTTATATGTTTAGCTGTAACACATTAATACATTTTTTGTATTAATAGTGTATGTTGTAGTGTTAAATATAAGGTCTAAAATTGGCTCCCAATAATATCAGAGAGTTGTGTATACATATGAGATATAGACATAAACACACACTGAAAATAAGTACTAAATAGACTAATGTATGCACAATGCATAGTTTTTACGTTTATTCAATATATTTATATCATTGATCACTTAATATTTCATGTCAGCCACACATTAGATGAGTTGATAGACAATTTTATTCATTTAGGTTTCTTATGAAACAGTTTCTTATATATGTGTCTCATTTTCAACACAATGTTATCATTACTAATAATTTATCAAACTCTTATTTGAATTTGATAACATTAATATAAATATCAAAGACATAATTAGCATCATGATAACAAACAATGAGTTCATTGGCCTACACCCTCACAAATTTAGTTAAATTAAACACTGAGGAGGTGATATGAGTGTTGTCATTAGATAAAAGCATACAAGAGTGTGACTTACCGTCGAATTTCTATATGGAGCTCCTTGAGGGTTATACGGCGGCATGGGCCTAGGAGGCCAGCCGGGGGCTGGACCGTAGCCCGCCGGCGGTTGATCATAACTGTTAGGATAGCGATGCGGTGGCGCCCCACTGGATTGTAAGAGCGAGTTGAGAGTCGGCGTCGGGCCCGGTGCCTGCGACACCGCCTGGCCCGGAAAGAATCGCTGTTGAGGCGGCGGTCGCGGTTTACCGGGAAAACCGGGCCGCGCCGGATAGTAGGGATCTGCGCCCTCTGGGTACCTATATTGTCCATACTGGTCGGGCACCGGGCGCTCACCGGGCCGGTCGTGGCCGGGCGCCTCGCCTGCGTCGCGCGGCTGCCCCGAATCGGCCGACATCGGCGACTTGCTCTTTGTGTTCACGACGCCATCGGGCGGAACGCGCCCGACGGTCTTGTCGGTGCCGTTTTGTAATAGAGCGTTTCTAGATTCACTGAGCTGTTCCGATGGATTTTGATCTACGTTCGGTTCGCTACGCTGAGACTCAGCCTGCGTCGCAGCCATGTTCGGCTGGTGGCGGCCGTCCCCGCTTACGCTCGCTCTGGCGATCGACCGGCTCGCTTACGTTACATCGAAAACGGGCGTCGGATTGCAAAACCGCGACGCGGACACTTCCATCACTAATAAGCCGTTTAACTTTACACTAAATGTAACGCGAAACTGACGAAAAATCGTTCACCGAAGCACACACATCGATCACATATCTACTCCATTGGCGTAAACGAGGTTATGGAAAAGGTTACATATCTAGCGGGCGCTTTTGTCATGTTCAAACGGAACATTTCATATCACTTGCACATTTATAACACTTTGGACGCATACACTTCTTCCAAAACTCATTCCTTATACCGCAAAACGTAATGATAATCAAAAACAGAACAATAGAATCACGAAACTTCCAAAATTATTAGCGTCCGCCATTAGCGGACTTGAAAATCTACGGCGCTTGTCGACGCTTTTGCCTATCTTCACATCGGTGACAGAAAAATAAAAATGTGGGCGCTGTGGTATCAATCGGAGATAAATACCTTTAGATATACTTTTATTTCATGAATATTTTGGTGAGTCTTACGAATTGAGCTACAAGCACCAAACATAAAATTAACCAAAAATTATCTGTGCATGTTTACATTTCCGTAATATTGCGACCACGTAGTAACTACAGTACTACCAACATCATAATCGAATAAGACTTTTTCCGCTGGCGCCAACAAAATCGTTGCTAAGTTCAAGTTGCTTTAAATTCTTATATATTGTTTGAAAGTAAAAGCCTCCCACAATTAATTATATATATATCATTAACAAAAAATAATCTAATACTTTAATTGAAAATCGATAATATCCATATTTAAAACAATAGGTAACCTTCAATATTGTATATGACCGGTAGTAATACCAACTTTGCATGAAAACGTGCTATGACAGCACAGATAAGCATTAAATTACATGATCGCATCTACAAGTGTTTCACATTTAATATATTGCGTTGGACTATATGATAAATCTCAAAAAAAGAAATAATGCACTTGATAAAGGTAATATTCACTTCTGTGTGAAATTTGAAAACCATAGCAAACAATTTACATATTTTTTTTTACAATACATTTATTTAAAATTCAAAGAATATTTTTAAAAATCGTGGTGTATGATGCATTTCCACATTTACCACATATTCAAGAACTACTTTTTATGTGTGAAAATTAAAAAAAATATTAATAAAATAATTTCAATGGTGTTTAGACAAGTATCTATCAATAGTGTTTTCTATAATAATACGATTTTCTTTCAGTATACATTCATTTATACGATTTCCTAGTTATTTACCAGATAACACTAACTGAGATAACGTTTAGCAACAAGCAGACAAACAAGTAATTAGGAATAGTGTTGCCAACTAGGCGAGTGTGTTGCATTCGTTGAAGAAAAATAATGGATTATTATCCGCAAATTCTACCACAAGATATACTATAGCAAGTAAATGGTGCGCGGATAGGACGCTATAAGACAAAATCTATGGCATCCCTAATAGAACTAAATAATACAAGCGGCTCCCTAACGTCCATCCACATAAACGTTTGCTTTTGACTAATCATAAAGTAATGCTTATTTGACTTATAAATAGATAATAGTGTACCGAATACGCATATATTAATGATATCAAGTTTTCTCATCAAAGGTCATTCAGATAATTAAAGTCAGTCAGTCAATTAAAACTTCTTAGATATCCAGAGGATCATGATTTAATAGCGCTTTGAAAGGCAGATTTTTGCCAAACTCTATAGTCTGCTGATTTTGTGTTTTAGTTCACTTAATGCTTCACTTAGTCCAAGTTATTGAAAAATATAGGAAGAATAGATAACAAAACTAAGTGACATTAAGGTACGCCTGGGACTGCAAGACAGGTTGTCATAAAGCGACGATCATCCTGCGAACTTATGTAATACTATATAAGCGCTCCCTAGTAGAGTACCTATTTAAAGTTTTTCATGCTTTATGATGTCATGGTATCTTATGATGTTCAAGTTTTAGCTTTTTCTTCTTCATAATACTGCTAGCAGTTATTATAGAGTTGATGCATATACAGGAGAGCTTAGTTAATCAGAGATCTATTCTTTTCAATCTTATAGCGGAAGGACTCGGTCAATTTCGAATAACATCCGAAAATAAATCTAGAAGTTCGATCTGAGAAAATTATTAATGTTGCTGTTAAGGCGACAAATATTTCCAGACAATGCTTGACTTTCGCATGACTCTGTCTACGATCCCAACAAATAAAATAAAAATCCCAAATAAAATAAATAAACAAGGACGTATTTTCTTGGTTATCAAAACCAATTTCTAAAATAATTATGAAAAGGATTGTAAATAAGGTTAGCTCTGAAACGCCATAATTCATTTTTTAAAACAGATTTATTTCATTTTTGTTATACAGGAGTTTCAAATTTACATGGATGCAAAAATATTATCTTCACCAATAACAAGTTAGGTACGTTTTAATGTAATTTTGATAGCGATTTAGTGATTAGGTAATAAAATATATTGATTAATTCCTTGTTATCTTAATAATATAGCAAAGAAATAAAAATTTAAAACCCTACTGTTATATTTATACAGAAAATTGTTTACAGTCAGGAAAGGTAACGTAATGGTCCCAAAATGAAGATTTTGGATGGGTTAATTAATTATTATCACATTAGTGCATTAAATTTTTTACATCTCATAATTATTAAGAAACATAAAATCCATGATACATACATATTCAACTGACTTCAAAACTCCCAACAGAATTTTTCTACACATATCTATGAGGAATACTTTAACATTTAAATTGAGCGAATGATTATAATACGCCATCTTATATATTTCAATTTTTATTTCATAACATAAACGTAATTGAAAAATCTATAAAAATCCTATAAAAAGTACACATAAATTAGTTATGGCATAAAAATTATATCTAAGTAACTATAAATCTCGAATTAGCCTATGTAAGTACAGTGATCACGGCATAAATAGGATGGAGCAATGTGATGACAGATCTATGAAATACACACCTAAAAAGAATTTACATTTTTATATTAACGAATGTAATAATCTATTTTCTCAAAGCGTCATTTTGTGCTGAACTGTACAGAAACATGTCAGTAATTTTATTTAAACAATTGTGGAAAGTGGAAATCAAGAGAACTTACATACAATTTTTGTTCCGATCGGAATGTTCAGGTCCGTCTGCTGCTAATATGGTTACAATATTTCACTTATGTTGATACATCACTATTATTTTCGATATGCCACTAAATTACATTCCAGATATATTAATACTGAAACAGTCTCAGTGTAACATTTTCTTAGTACTATAAGGCAAATTGTTTCAATTTATTCATACAATTTCACATTCATTATCATATTTATAAGTAGATTGTTTATCGTGTCTGACACCATTATTACTGTTTTAACTGTCTTTCACTCAATAGGATTGTCTTGTTGAACTACGTCAATCAGGAGGATCCGAACTCTGTCATCCACGTTAGATATTTCTGGATGTCGCCCTTGGACACCGACTTGTTGCACTTGGCGAGCGCCTCCATGAAGTCCTGCCTGGTCACCGGCAAGTCCAGCTCCTCCTTGGCAAGTTGCTTGATCTGTTCTGGCTTTAGGCCCGCGATTTTACGTCGCATGGACATCATGGACGCGTCCCTGTAGAAAATATCATTACCAGTTATACTATAACATTGTCTTTAATGGTAAAATGATTATAATGGTAACTGATGGTTTCATGAGTAGCAATATTCAAGTACAATCTGCTAAATGGTACAGACACAGAAACAGTAGATTTGTAAAAAATACTTGACGACTTTGATAATTTTGTGACATTGGATTTAAATAAATTATGATCAATACTGTTCAGGACAATTTCACAAAACTAATTCAGCAGCAATTTCAGCAGTGGTCTTCACGATACAAACCTGCAAACGTTGGTAATATCCGCGCCCGAGTAGCCATCTAGTTTCTTGGCGATAGCCCGCAGGTCCACCTCAGGGTCCAGCTTGACTTCTCGGAGGTTGATGTGCAACAGAGCCTCGCGGCCCTCCTGTGTGGGTAGCGGGATGTAGATGCGCTTTTCTAGCCGCCTTCGGAGCGCCTCGTCGATGTCCCAGGGAAAGTTTGTAGCGGCTAGTACCATCACCACCTGTAGTAATTTGAAGGATTCACGTTTAAAATAGTATATTACACCTGTATTTCCTCGAAGGGGTGAGCAGAGGGGTGTAAAACAATTTCATGATTTACTAGTTACCGTATACGTTGACGAATACGAGGTGAACCTGTCATACATCGGCTACACATGCAGCCTACTGGAAGTTACAAGTTAGGAAATATGCAATAATCCTTCAATCGACGCGGGAACCAAACCCTGGACCTCTCAAAATCATCAGTAGCCTTTGCAACCATTTGAGTTGCGTTCAGAGTGACTTGCAAATAAAATGTGATGATAGAGACGGTACCTTGGCGGGCTCGTGCGCGGAGCCGAGCCCGTCCATCTGCACGAGCAGCTCGGACTTGACGCGGCGCGAGGCCTCGTGCTCGCCGTCGGCGCCGCGCCGCGCGCACAGCGAGTCGATCTCGTCGATGAAGATCGTGCTCGGCGCGTAGAACCGCGCCTGCGCACACCGCACCACACACTCAGCACTCCTCACACACTGCCCACCTCTCTGTCTCTGTGCGCCTCTCGGCACCTGCCACGTGCTTACAGACCGTCAGAAGGATCATCGGGAGTGGAAATACAACAAGACTAAATACAAAATAACTAATCTCGTTACTTTTACTGTTTTAGCCATTGCAATAAATATGAAGTTACAAAACGAATCGATACAGTCTAATTTTAATAAATAAGATACAACTTGAACGGAATACGATTTCTCTATTTTGAATCACATACAATTCAGTCATATAAACAAATTAGTAATACCTCGGCAATACAAGAAAATAATAAGAATTTACTTATTACAAACCTAATCACAAATGTACATAACTCAACACACCACTCCTTAATGACACAAAACTTTATTTATACAGCAATGGTCCTACCTTCAATACTATCAATCTTTAACTTGATACTTTGAACTAACCATCTCGAACAGTAGCCGCACCAGCTTCTCCGACTCGCCCCGGTACTTGGACGTAAGCGTAGAGGAGGACACGTTGAAGAAAGTGGTCCCACATTCGGTGGCCACCGCCTTGGCCAACATGGTCTTACCGGTGCCCGGCGGTCCCACCATCAACACCCCTTTCCACGGTCGGCGAATACCCTAATAAAAAGAATATGAAATATTATTTCCTATTATTGACTACTAATAATAAATTGATAAAGCTTGAAATATACTGCAGCATAGTTACAATAGAAAAATCACTGTCAAAGGATAAAACGTGCCTCGAAACAGTCCAAGGCAAACAATTTTATAGTACATTTTTTGACACAAAGAACAGTAAATACGTAGTAGTATTGATTAAAGTTTTTCAAATTTTAGTTGATTTGATTGTTTTTAATTTTGTCATTGTAATATTTCTCACCTTGAAGAAGTCAGGCATCCACATTGGCAAGACTACAGCTTCTTCCAGTAACCGCTTCGCCTCCGTCAGGTCGGCGATGTCGTCCCATCTTATACTAGGGTTCTTTTGTACTATATCTCTTTCTGCAATTGAGAAAAGAGAGAACAGAATTAGAATTTAGACAATTATACATTGACTATATTATTCTTTTCAATATGTAACAAATTTATTAGAAAGGAGAATCGTTTCTACAATGTTTTCTATATATGTTCTAGGCTTATGAAGATTGCCAACACCTAGAGGGCTAGCGTTATAGTCTATGACATAGACTTTATGGCATTACCCTTTCACCTTTTAAGCTGATAAATGGGGGGTATCATTTGTATGAAAAATCATTAGTTCTGAAGACAAAAATGAATAAACATGAGTACATAGACGTATATGGGTGAAAACAAAAGAACACTGCAGGAATCATAAAAAAACTAGCTTTTGGGTAAAACATGTCACCTATACAACAACATAAAATATTTTCCCATGTAAATACAACTACGGAGCTATTGTACGTATGGAATGTTCTCGAATTACACGACCAAGTAGAATGGTAATCGTTTGTAGAATGCTATAAACTTCGATTGTATGAGTATACCTGTGATATAATTGAAAATTATATTGACATATTATCATCATCACATCAGCCTCTACCGTCACCTTTTGTATTGACATATTAAATATAAACAAAATGAAAATTTATTAATAAATGCATGCTGCGAATAGCCAAATGTGATGGACACATTTAAATTGTAAAACTTTAGTACAGCCATATTTGTTGTAACGGAATATCCGTATTTGTAATTTTATGGCTCTCAAGGAAGCTAGTACTCACCGAGCATGTCGACCAGGTCCACGTCGGCGGCGGAGGCGGGTTCGAAGCGCTTCTCTTCTTCTTTATGCTTCTCGTCGTCAGTGTCGCCGTTGTTGTTGTCTCTGTCTTGCTTGTCTTTACTCGTGTGCTCCTTGTTGTTCGTCTCTCTTGTTTTTGCTGCAATATCATTACTTAGGTGATTATTTCACGTTGAATCGATTGGATAATTGCGTTTTTTGAAATCAGTGCATCTATTATAAAGAAAAGCATTAGTGAGGCTAATTCGATAATTGTCCGACAACATTTACCCTAGTGTCTGCTTTAACAATGTAACAAGATAACATCACGCCTGCATCTCCGCGAAGAGGCAGGCAGAGGAGTTTAGTACACTACTACTTTGGAACTAATTTATAGAAGACTAATTTAAAGAGATACATGTATAGACAACTATTTTATTGTTTAATAAAAACCAGAGAGAGAAAGAGAGAGACAGGGAGAAAAAGAGATAGAAAGTATTTACCACTATGTGATTTATTCGTATTATTTTTTGGGTTTTTGACGTCCGATGTCTTCCTCTGCGACGTGGTGGCATTCCGGTGCGCCGTGGTGGGTTTCTTCGCGTCCGTCGTCCGGTAGTTGCGGGGGTTGTTGCGTGCTGACTTCATTACCGGTGGACCTCTGGAAGGACGTAATGAAAGGCTCTTTACTTATGAGTCATTAAAAAACTGAGTCTTGTGGTGTAGAATACAGCCTACCACTTGGGGGGTCTTAGGGTCATATCTGGCGCGCTTTTTGTTCGTAAAATTATTAAGATTTCAAATTTTAAAGACATTTGGTATAACGGTGAAGGAAAACATAATGACGTAAACCCGCCCATCTAAGAGTTCTAAGAGTTTCCAATTTGCACTTGATCAACGTGTCTTAACCTTGCCATATTGAGAATAAAACCTGTCCCCGCCGGCGGAACGATAAAAGGAAAGGATAAATCAAGCTGTATGCTTTAGAAGGATGCATTACAATGTTACAACATTGACCTCTGTGCGCACAAAGCCGCGGGCAAAACCTAGTTGAGACATAAGAAAATGTCTACTAACATAACGCCTACAAATACAATTTAGTTATTGTTTAATATTCACTATTTAATTA
>DWDT01002472.1:0-13686 GCA_018245595.1 Microceris scylla | reverse complement strand
ATGGATATATAAATATAAATGGACCTATTGTAATTCCACTGTTGGAATATGGGTCTCCTCTCATGCTGAGAGGGTTAAGGCCATAGTCTGCCACGCTGGCCAAGTGCGGGTTGGCAGACTATGGAAGAATCATAACAAATGGATAAACAAATGTTATGATTAGTCGAAACGAAAAAGCAAGGAAAGAAGAGGAATTTGTTGTCAATTAGCAGAAACGAAACGACAGGAATGACCTGATATAAAATCGTTTTTAAAAACATACAGTTGTTACATACATTGTGTATGACGCTGTGAAATTTGATTTCCGTTAAGGGAAAACACGCTTATCTATAATTGTCACTTTAGCACTAAAAACCAAGTAGTGTATGTATCTAATGTTCATAGAATTTCGTAATTCATCATCATCAACCACTGACTTGACCATTTCAGGATGCGCGACTGAGGACAGGACAAAAACTGACTGTCAAAAACATATTTTAGTAACTTACGCCGATCACAGAAAGTATGACGTGTAGCTGAAATGCAGAAATAGGGGTTGACTTGAACGCAAACCACAATACTACAAAAACGTTGGCGCCTATCAACGAATAAGCCAGTAGGGGGATATTGATTAAACAAATTTTTTGCACGTTGCCAATGTTTCGCTCACTCATTGTTGAATTATTCGAAGTTTCACCCTCAACTGTTGTACTGAGCAAAGGATCATTATCTGTACTCATTCTGTATCTATCACTTTTCACAGAGATTCTAATACAATTTAAATTGTTAAGTTACCGGCAAACGGAAACAAAAATCATTACTAACACAATAGTTTTCAAATGTGGTTTCAGGAAATTCAGTCGTTCGCGAATCTTTTATCTTAGATAATATTTCTCACGTCTGTATGATAACCGATAACATGTTAAAATATGATGTCATCATGACAAAACAATATATTTAACTCACTAGCTGTTGCCGAGAATTCCATTCGCGGGGATTTTTCTTTTTGGGTTTTCCCATGTTCATACCTTTTTGTGACCAATTGACGATTTCCAGCTTAAGCGCAACCCTATGTGGTATGCTAAACCACATGTATGTGAATTCAACTTACATTCGAGGTTTACATTTCCAAAATTATCTATTTTACATCTTTGTGTTCATATAATATTGGATTGTCTAGTTGGTTAAGTGGTTGCGTGACTGCGGGTCCAGAGGCCCTGGGGTCGATTCTTGGGGCGGGTACTATTGAATTTTTCTAACTTACGTTTCCCAGTAGAGGCTCGAAGTCTGAATCTGTGCCCTATGTGTGGCAATAGACTCACCTATTCCATGGGACGTAAAAGTAACTGATGAAATGTGGGAATGTACTACACTCCTGTCTACCCCTTCGAGGATTACAGGCGTAACGTTACGTTTTATTATAGAAGTATGAGTCTGCGTATAAGTTATGTAGATTTATCTCGAATTTGACCCTGACTTGGTTTCATATCTAGTAATTAATTATTATAACACGTACGCGCGCAATTCTCATTGCATTTCGCAATGATTTAATCAGTTCATAAACAGTGAATCCCCTTTTCTTAGTAAATATACAAGTATTTTGACGTTTTTTATTATGAAGGAACAATTTGAATACTAGATCTCTTTTAATTAGACACTAACACTCTAATAGGAGTAACATTAATAAGAAATGGCAAAATTAATTATGAATTATTTATCGATCAATTGGAGTACAGCAAGGGTCCCGTTGGATTTAGTGGTTGTTAACGTAACACCTGAGCAAGAGTTCCTGGGTTCGGTCCTTGAGTCCAATAAAGTATTATTAGTTGTTAAAGTATACAATTAAATAAATGAATATGAAAGACCCAAATTAATTGAAATTAAAAATATTTCGATACATGATAGCTGTCACGTGTGTTCACTAGGGTGCCAAAGCTACACAACAGTGTTAATAACTTGTATAAGTGTCTTTTTTTTTTTAAAGAGTACCGGGAGTTTTTTCCGCCGGCTTTTTTCTTCCGGTCTACATGAGCCTAAATAAATAGGCGTTCAAAACCGATGAATATATACATAAATATAATATATATGTTATGACGTTCATTAAGTGTATTTATATACCTTACAATGAATAAAAACTTTTGAATTTGAATTCAAATTTATTAAACTGAAAATCTATATCCTCATGACGCACTTCATAAAACAGGTGATAACAATGAAACTTGTGTAGAAAACCACAAACGCAACTAGTATGAACACCACCGACGCCCCGGCCCAGTTACGGAAAGCAGAAGTCCATATACCGAGGCACAGACATATGGACGATAAGAGAAATGTTGGAATCCCCACGCTGATGTGTAGTATTTTCAAATAACGGCCACCGAACAATGCACAGGGTCCGCTTAAAAAAGTCAATCCAGCCAGCACCGTTGTTACTGCACCTGAAAAACAACCACGTATCGTAAGAGTACATAAATATTAATTTTGGTAGATGTTCTAGCGCTTAATTGATCACTAATAACTAAATTTATTTTAATAGATAAAGCTTCTCTCTCCAAAGTTCCTGAGTTCAAATTTCTTTAATGGCAAAAAGGATGAGCGTCTATAGACAACTATCACTTAGTGAAAGAAAAATGTCGTGAGTAAACCAGCACAACTAAATTTCTTCATAACGTTCTTTAAAGCGTGTAAATTATCCAGTAGCTTATTTGACCAAAATAGCATAGTATCGGCCAATAGTATTTTCAACAGTGAAATGATGAAAGGTTTCCCAACAACGTTGAGAAATAATAGATTTTTTACTAAATTAGCAAATACAAAAGGAAACGTTTACTACTTTGCGTAGCTCAAAAATTTAAGCATACTGAAAAGGATATGTAAATTATGCAACACATGCAATTATTACTATCAACCAAAGCCCCTAATTTAGGGACAGAACATTTACACAAATAAAAATGGCAAAATATTACATGTCTTACAATAAGTATAAATATAATAACACAGATTCATTACGAATAAATTCCAGTGGACGGGATTAGGCTGATGATGATGATGATGATGCTGATGAAATTCCAGGTTTGTGTGTCGTGAACATTCAAGAATATCCTTTTTCTAGAACAATCATCATTTCTGTAACACAAGACACTTTGGCCAGCTGAATCCTTAAGCTCTACGGCTTACTACTTCGTATAAAGCGGTTGAATGTACATCTAAATTGCTGCCAGCGAATTCCCATCGCTTATCCCATGAGCGATGACCGAAATTCCTTCCAAAACGGTTTTCCGACGGCACCAATAATAGCACACGTGTGCAAAATGGCCATGGCCAAAATTTAACAATTCGCCCGTATAACAAATTTGAAACTTGAACACGTACAACGCATCATGTTTTGTTTCCTAAATCCTTGTTAAAATGAAGTATCATTCATTATTTTAAGAATAATTACCCAATATATGTATGTACATGTACAAGTAAGTTACAATATCTTTATATTACATTATTGGATTGAAATTTCTATTCTCTAGTAATATGAATCTTTATAAAAATCTTCTTAATTTAAAGTGTAATTCCAAGATAACTGTTTTATAAAGCCGATTATGATTACTCAAGACATTCTACACCTTTGCATCAACTACGATTCATAATCTTATAAATCCTTGATTTATTTTTCTGTTTTCAGGAGTGCAATGTTTTGAGTATTAATTTAATTATTCTTAACAGTACAATATAGATACTTTAATACACACTATAATATGTACAAACTAGCCTGTAATCGGGCGGCCTTTCGTTCAAATAGCGATCTCTTTCAGACATCTCATATATAACAGGAAAACAATTTAAGAAGGAGAGTAAGGTATTCAGTGTTTGAGAAGTGAATTCCACATTTTAGATACCAGTGATCCCGTGAGGGGTCCCCGTAACCCCTTTGGAGAGGGTTATCATTGCGGCGCCAGTTATAGCGAAAACCAATGCAAACATGTTCAGGAATACGTGCGCAAATCGCCTGTGGCGTAGCTTCAGCGGAGACGACCAGCCATTTGCGTAGTTCAGACTCAAGATAGCTTCCGCTGAAAAGAAGTGGTACTGAAAAAAAGAAGTGGATTAAAGCAGGCAAAGTAATTTAAGTATAATTACTATTATATTATAGACCGCCTTGTTGGTCGAGTGGTTGCAAGTGTGACTGTCGACAGGTCTTGGCTTCGATTCCCAGATGGAGGGCTATCATATTTTTTTTAATTAGAATTTTTAAAATGATGAAGATGGAAGAAACACGCCAAGGTTACCCCGTAAGGGACCTGGCATGTGTAGATATACATATATGTATCTAAGAATCATACCATATTCTACGCGAAGTATGCAGCTACCAATTGCCAATTACCTCCATCTTTATCGAACTGATGTGCTTATACATTGGTAACTAACTTCATACCAATTTTACCCAAAAAAAAATTAATAACCATTTCTGTATAAAATAAGCTTGTCCTACGAATGGCGTTTCAATTTTATCTGCGAAATAGTTTTTATAAAAGACGTAACTATCTAAAAAATTCTATATACTTACACCAATGGTACACCAAACGACATGTGCATCACGAAAGTCATTTTTTAATGAGTACATAAATATTATAGCTAACGTCCCTCCTACACACAACTGCGCAAGACCAACAAACGAAAAACAGAATATAATTTTCCAATATTCCCCACCCGGGTCTATAATAATCGTGTACATTTTCAAAATTAACGCCAAAAGGGATTATGATGTTTGATTTTGACATACGTCATTTACGTCTTAAGTCATCGCGACTGACATTATCAGGACTTTTGTAACACAGATCTTGATGTAACCAACTGGCTTTAAGTATCGTCCTTACATTGACCATACCTTTTTAGCATCCAAATATTTAAACATCTTATTTTTACTGTTGAGTAAATGACAGTCTTTATTTAGTGACGTGTGCATTTTATTCAAATTGTTTCAATGTACGGATACAAATTGTTGTAAACTTAATTCTTAATTAAATACTTAAAATAAATTTAACGATACTTACAGCAACAGTACACACACTTATGTGTGTGTCTCCTGTCTTTATAGAGTATATTAGCGCCGTCATTATAGTTGCACCTAACAGTAAATGAGTAAAGCCTATCCCAATAGCACACCACACGACCTTACAATAATTACCCTTGGGTTCAACTATTAAAATCCTCAGTGGCTTGAACCGGTCCTTTTTCGGTTTGTGGTCTGTTTTTTTTGAATCTCTATTCCCACTACCACTGTTCGACCTACTTTCAGTTTGTCTAGAACCGTCATTTTTGCTTCCACTACCGAACATTCCCAATATTATAATTAAACACAATACAATTTACGAAAATAAATAAATAGTCTGTTCATTTTGTATAACAGTTGTCCATATCAAAAATGACTTACAACTTCACAAACAATCTGTAAAGTCAGAACGTGATGACGTTACGTCCCAAGACATTTGGGATAAAGTATAAACCAAATTCTGATTGTACAAGTAGATAGATAGACGCTTAGTAAACTTTTTGGTACATTTCAAGGTTTTGAGCAAATTAATTAAAGTATATGTGGAGAACTCGCTACTTCTAAATTTAACGAAGAAGATTTAGTCATAAAATACTGTATTCAAAATTGTATAAAATATTTGAGGAAATTAAAATTTAATGACAAGTTTAACGCGCCAATGAATACAGTTATTAATTGTATAACTTCATTATTCATTGTTATTTGATATTAAACTATTTAACCTACATAGAATATTGAACACAAGCATATTATAAAAACGATTTATTTCAAATCTTCAAATATTCGAAACCTTCACATGATTTTTCACTATTAAATATTAAAACACTTTTGTCAATATCTTCCTAAAAGGTCTATACAGCACAATAGCGGTATACAAAATACAAAATAAGACCAAAAATCCTCGAATTTGATACACCGGTATCCACGCTGTAAAACGTGGCCTCCATATACCCGTAATAAAGCACAATGATGAAAAAGAAAACGTTATGGAACCCAAAATTCTGTGAATTGTATTTAACATCTGGGAAAATCTTCCAAACTTTGCCATCACCGCAGGTGTACCAAAGTATCCGTATAAAAGTAAGCCAGTAAAAATAGTCAAACAAGCGAAAACTGCTGTAGCCATTCCTGCGAAATTTATACTTAGATCAGTAGTCACAGAATTAATATTAATTACACCTTGAGATAATAAAGTCTAAAAAAACAAGGAGAACAAAAAAGTACATTAAAACCTACTTGAACCTTTTAAACAAGAATTGCGAAGTAAAAAATGAAAAGAAGAAAATCGAAAAAAGTAATTTACCGACAAAAGAATGCAGAGTGAAATGTTCAAACAGTATGCCACTGAAGAACAGCAGAAACGTAGCACCTATGGCCAATGAGATCCCGAAAAACTGAAGAAACACATGCTCGAACTTTCTGTCTTCAATTCTCATAGGGGCCGCGGCACCATTCTGCTTGTTTAAGCTCAAAATCGCCGAAGGCACGCATAACTGATACTGGAAAGTACAAAGATATTATATGAGCTTATCTTAGTACCTAGTATCACAATATAGGCAATTAAACCTTTAGGTATATATTGTATAGCATATATTGTAAACCACACTCGCGGATGTAGACTTCTATTAGAATAAGTTGTTGCTTCTTGCAAATTACATGTGCTTGTATGCAGTGTAAGTAAAAAGATTTCATCCCGTGACGTAAGCGGACAACAGTACACAACTATTATTGATACAATATATCACTCGTTACAGCTTAGATTTAGGTACTTATACAGTACAGTGTAAGTAAAAAGAGAATTGAGGCGCATTTAGTCAGTAGCAAAAGTATTTCTTTTAGAGGTGCTACCCTTTTTATGAACTATTCATATCTGAGTTGTTTTCGTCTTAAACTTAGTACACAAAATCTCGCGTCGATATCGTTTGAAAATGTCCGTGTGTGTATGTATTTTTATACCTACGTGCTCAACATCTATGATGAAGCGAATTCTAACGTAGAGGAGTTGTTAAGTCTTATGACAATAAAACTACTCACCCCAACTGTACATAGAAAAACGTGCAATGCGCCCAAAAAATTTGTCTCATAGCTAAACGTGTAGAACAGCAATGTCATTGTTGTGGCTCCCATCATCATTTGAGCCAGCACTATAAAAGCAGCGCCCCAAACTCTCCGCCTGTAAATATTAGCCGGCTGATCAACGAGAACTATCTTTACTGGACCCACAAACTCTATTACTTCCCCCTCGCCCTTGTTTCTAACGCATTCTAAATTACATGATCTAGACGTCATTATGGTTACATAATTTACAAAACGAATTATATTTACAAATATTGTTTACACAAGATTATCAACGCATTATGACGCAAAACAAACTGTCATTGAAGTTAAATGTTAGCAATGCTTTGTGGTCTATGGTCTAAATTTATTGATCAAGATTTGAGCATAGATCACCTTCATCATCACCGTCATAGACTTACACCTAATACATAAAAATAGATTCCTCAATACACCGAGTATACAGACGCCATACCAAATCTTTATAATGACTAAGTAATTGAATAACTGTTATCTGACGAAATACTCGCTCTATGAATCCTGTCATGCCTTTGTAATACAAAAATAAATAATAAATTTTCGTGAAAACCGTAATAGTTATACACATTAAATATTTTACTATTTGCTAAAAAATTATAAAATATGAATCTTAGAGGAAAATATTTATAATTCAAACCCTTTATTTCATCATACCATACAAGCATATAGACATTAACATCACATTGGTGGAAATTGACGCTTCCATTGGCTTCTCGCAGTCACAACAGGTGCGGTAGGCAGAAAGATAAAAGCAAAAATATAATTTTCACGTCACCCCTTTTTAATAGAATGTTAATACGATCAGAATGTGGAAAACACCCGTCAGGTGTGTAAGTATAACGTATATTTGACACGACGTGCTCTCGGCCTGTCCCGTAATACACAGTTCACAATTGCTTCACAGGTGGGCAGGTGGTCACATTTCATGGTGTATCCACGCAATGATTTCTCTTTTGATCTTCAAAAACTAAAACGCAAACTCCAAAGAACATTAGCAGAGTTCAATCATTTGCAAGTATTTGTGTCATTTTTACCTACATACTTTTATTATTTTGTAAGTTTTTGAACATAACGTATTAGCTTTGTCTTTTATCAAAATATAACCTGGAGTTTAATTTCAGTCACAAGAAAACTAGTGGTTACAAAGGAAATTCATTTCATCCCCATCCAATATCAGCTCAGACTCTTACATTGGATACTCAAAATTTTACGAGTATATACGAGTACTTCATGTACCCGTATCAATCAAGCATTACATTATTTATATTGATACAATACACATTTGAAAGGCTAGTATTGCTTGTTTTTTCTATAAGCTATCAATCTTCATCGTTCAGGTAACCATTACACACAATCCAACGTACATGTATTTGTTACTTATAAAGCAAATAAAAGGTAAAAACAAAATCCATCCATTTAAAAGCCAAACGATTCTCTTGATATATGCCTTTTTGTAAAGCCCGATCGCTTTGCAGATAACGTGTAAGCCTGTGATTCGGTTATGGGAGCGTGCAAAGCGGATAGAAAAGGGTATATCCTGCCCCTCGTCGATCACACGTGAAGGCAAACGCCTGAAATCCCATAGGCAACAAATTGTATACTCACCTTTAAAAATGCTAACGAAAATCGCTTGTATGTAACAGTGGAAACAGAGTGTAACGTATTGAAGCAACGTATCATTGTTTCGCTTTTTATGTATATTGCCTTGTTTTTAAGCTACCCTCTTTTACATTTATTTCTTACTGTAAATATCATGTTGTTCTTAAAACTTTATAAATATTAACAGAAGCGTCCATGTGCACCAGCGTTTTGTATGCAATTCCAAATAAAGCAAAATATTTTTTTTGACGTGACAGTTTAGTGTTTGGCCGCGATCAGCATATTACGTAAATTCTTGACACACTATTAATATTTTACGTAAATAATAACAGTCAAACCGCGTAGTGTAAGCGCCCGCGTTACAGTATCGAATTGTAGATTAGATAGAGACGGTAAAAACGCTTTGTATGAAAATACACATAATCTGGGCGAAATGTTTATATAGGTTTACACGTACAAATGTATCTTCAAAAAAATATAAATTTAAAACCATCGTAAATCACCAATCATTACCAACGCGGTCTTCGAAAAATAATTTAAAAAATAAAAGAAAGTAAATAGGTATTCATAGATAGTCGAAAGTACAAAATTCCTTATAATACAGATGTATAGGCCTTTGAACTCAGTTGCATACTCTAGACAATAATGGAGACAATCGGCCCAAAATGTATTTTCTGTTTAGTTTAAATCTCATTGTAGAACATGGAGTGTTCTGGTATAACCTCTAGTCAGTATTACAGGCATTAGAAAGAATAGATATGGATAGATAGAACATAACAGTAGTCGTCGGGGTTATTGAAATAATAAGCGTGTTCAAATAGCATAATGATTTATAAATAAGAGCATTCCAAAAATTCAGACGAAATTAAATTTGAACCTTGTGGAGTTTCTAATTTTAAAAGGCTGCAAGTTAGGTATTCTCATACAGTATTTACGGGTACTGCTTGTTTAGTATTTAAAGGAACAGATATTAACCTCAATAAGTATACTTATATTTCAGAGAGATCACTGCTGATGGACCTATAGTCGAGCACGAAATTACACCTCCTAGATTTAACCTTGTAGTTATACATATATGAATCGGATCGGATGAATCAACCGGAGGCCTTTGGCTGCCCCGTATGGGACCTGGTGTGATGATATAACAATATATAATAATAATATTACCAAAGTAATAAATAAATAATGAATAAACTTAACCTAATTAAATTACATTAAATAATATAACATACATATGTATAATAAGTATGACTTAAAGAGAATAGTATTAATAATAACTGAATTCCTAAATGATACCACAGTTCATTTATGTATCGGTATATATAAATTTATTTTATTGATCTGTATATGTGCGAAGCAAAAGAAAGACAAACAGATAACAATGAGTTTAAACAGATAACAATGAGTGGATCAACTACCGGCTACAACTTGCGAAAAACGGACTTCTTTTTCTTCTTCGTCTCAATCGTGTACTCGCGACAGGGTCGTGAAGTCGTTTTGCACGTGAGGGCTCTGCAGGCCTTCCTACAATGCCACTTGAACTCCACAACCGATGCTTCTCATGATGGCCTGCGAATATGAGCTTTTCTAAACTATGAAGAACGGACACGCCCGTGAAAATTTGACAATAATTGACACAAATTAATGACGCCCAATGTTACACAATATTCCAAATTGTTGATAATCTTCAAACCCGTCAGAGGCCCGGCCATTTCATGTTATCTATTACGGGCATGTTATCTGCACAGCTACGTACCTAAACCACAACAAAATTACTCTTCCTCTGAGATTCGACCTGCGGAACGATACCCGCCATCATTACCTTTTATTACAATAAAGGCACTGTATAAAGGTACAGAGATTGGATTTTCGGCGTGTAAATGTACCAAATTGTCGCTATAAAACATAATAGCTGTTGCCGGAATACCCTTAAAGCGGGTGAAACTTGAGTGTCTAATATATATTAATGAAAAAATATTCAACAGCGAGCTGATTATGAATTATCTAATAGAAGTTTACTTGGTAATTATAGGCAAATACTCGTAAACCTAAAAATTATAACAGACATGAACATTATTCTATGTTTATTTAATCAGGATATGAGCTCACATACTTCTCACGACATAATGTAATGGCAAACAATTCGAATACGTTAAAAATATTCAGAAAAAAATCCCAACCAACTTTGTAACTAACTGTATTTTAGTTATTACATATTTTCAATTGTTGAATAAAATTGAAAAACCGTATTTTGTTATTAGAAGATAAAGGACCTCATATACCTAAGTCCGTAACGACACGGACCATCCCAAAAACTTGCGCAAATTAAGGCGGTACATAATTTAATCATTGAAAAATCCTAACAAAACATGTTACAGACTTGATATTGGTCGTTCATACAAATGGCCTGCTAACCGCTCACTATTACCTCATTAATGAGTACAAAACAAACACGAAACGCGGACAGACCAATAAACTTTCAAAAATATAGCGCGTATAAAAGCGCATTGAAACTTATTGGTCTGCCAAAGGAATCAATTACAAAAACTGCGCCATAAAGAACTGACCGAAGAAATTAATTCGATTGGCGAAGCAATTACGTATAGTCACGATGCCTAGTGATTCACGACATTTATTACAATATAAATCATAAAGGTATACGCGCGAATTTACATAGCCCTCACAAGAATGCCGATAAACATGCAAATTATTAACAAGAATATTTACTAGTTCTATTGAAATTCAATCCATTGCGAAAATTTTGTTAACTTTGCCCACAAATGAAATTCGAAATGTATAACTACATAATAAATACTATACTGTTACTTTAAACATAATGGAAGGCATGTTAACATTGTATAGAATTAGATATTCTGTTCATTGTTATTAAAGCAGATCTACGTATATAAATCCTCTTAACATATTAATAGATCTGATTAGTATTTTTATATAATTCATAGCATATTTCATTATTCAGTACAGGTACGTTTGACTGCCTCATTGGTCGAGTGGTTGCAAGAGTGACTGCTATTGGGTTTTTCCTACCTGAAATTCCTAGTAGTAGCTCGACGGCTGGATTTGTGTTCCGTGTACGCTAATAGGCTCACGCCCTATTCCATGCTGGTATCATATGCCTCTGCCTTCCCCTTTGGAAGGTACAAAAGTGATGTACGCTTATCATAAAAAGGTACTACATTTTTGTTTAATAATTTTACCTTGTAATAAACGCTTATTAAGGTTTAACTAAAAAGGATTAGCTCGCTGAAGTGGCAGTGGGCTGGACATATCTACCGAAGAACCGATAACCGGTGGAGTGGGCGAATTCTGGAGTGGAGACCGCGGCTCGGCAAACGTAGTGTAGGACGCCCTCCGGCTCGGTGGGATGACGATTTGCGAAAGGCTGCAGGCAGATGCTGTTTGCGTCAAACCGAAGACAGGGCGCGATGGCGCTCATTGGGTGAAGTCAATGTCCAGCAGTGGACTGAAACAAGCCGGTGATGAAGATAATGATGAAGGTTATTTAATAACATTAATATTAACTTTACTCGTAATAACATTCTAGTCTAACTGTAAACGAAACCATAATATCTGCTTGCGACAAGCATAAGTTTACAGCATGTTTCATGCACTTGCAATAAAGTGTTAATAATCCTAGCAATGTCTTTAAATAAAAGTCTGGTGTTAAAGGCTTTAAGGACAGTTAACTTATAAAACTTGAAATGAAATTATTACATTTATATTCAGCGCAATAAAACATAACACGACCAATCACCCTAATACTAAGACCACGGGGGTGCATAATGGAATTTTTCCGTGGCTAGAGTTTGGAAAATCTCATACGCGTAATATAAAATATGGACCATGGACCCTCCTACATTAGACGAATCGCTTAAAAGCATTGTCTTGTTTTTCTCGCAAAATGAGATGTTGAAAGCGTACCGTCTTTGAGCATCCCTTGTTTTGAAGCCAGTGAGCGCGATACTCCTTACACTTTATTCGTATTTCGCCTTTATAAAATGTGTCTTGATGAAACAAAGCAACTTAACGAAAGAACGTGCTTCTATTTATATGCTTTTTCGTTATACGTTGTGCTTTAATCACATATTGAACTTGGGACTTTTGAAACAATGTATATAAAACTTTTAAAGATGAGCAGCGCCACTGTACAAACTTTCTTTAGCATGTTTTTTGTTTCCATTATTACCTATACATTTATCTGTGCACAAAATTGTTAAATAAATAAATAAAGAAAAATTGCATAATGGAAAATATTAATTAGAAATCAATTTATACATACTTGTGTAACACATAAATCGAGCAATTTAATTTCTCTTTTGATAGATTGTAATAATCTTGTAAATTAATAAATGTAGAAATTTACATTTATACGCGAGCTTTATTCCTCAGCTTTCGACTGTCTTTTTACATTTAAAGTCTCGTGCGATTTGTTAAGTAACTTCTAATATCAAGGCATAAAAATTTCATAAAAAATCTGAAAAAAATTCGCTAGCAAATTTCTAAACATTTCCTATACATTATGTATCTAAAATATGTAGTTGCTTCAAATTTTATTAACCTTTTTTAAACTGCCAGTAAAGACTCGATGGAAACTACAAATAATTGTCATAATTTTATTTCTCTCAGTGGAAATTTAATACCGGCGACGATTTCTGTCTCACGAGTCAATATTCAAACAACACTGAATAATTATTATCACAACAATATCCCCTTCTCATCGACGTTCCGTAATTACAATGAGGAGTCGGTTTTGATTCATATGTATCTTACTAATTTCTTACCAATATCTGTTACCAATGTTCTGACATCCTAAGTATAATTTACCTGGGTCAGATAATCTAAGGACAATTAGCGTTTTTCTTAAATAAATAACCATTACAATATGTAACAAGGATGTACATATGTATTCATACAATGCGAAAGGTAAATATCATTATCTTATAAATGTAAGG
>DWDT01002471.1:0-13686 GCA_018245595.1 Microceris scylla | reverse complement strand
CTCCGGTTCGGCCCCAGCAGCGTCGTGCCCGCGACCCGCCTGCCGCGCGAGCGGACGCCGCTCCACTTGACGTATTTAATATTGTTACGTTCGACGCGGCCGCGGCCGCTCGTATAAGCGCGTAGTGAACACTCATCTATGTATAGACATTTGAAATCTATTATAATATATTTTTAGACTTTCAGTATGTGAATTTTAGGTTTTTATCGCAACTTTTTCACCATTATTATGATACGCAGTGAGAATATTGTTCGTTTCTATGCATCGTTAAGCGAGACCTTTGTAATAAATATCATGAGGATTCCGTTGGAGTTTCCTTCGTGAGTTTGCGATACGTGTCTGTACAGTTAGATGTTATGCAGATATTTTGCAGAGGATGGATGCAGTGGTTTTTTAAATCTAGTATATTTTATTTAAATTGATTGGTTTTATATAGCTAATTTTTGTTTAATACATTTACTGGATAACATGCTCTCACGATATCTTATACAATTGATGAGCAATCGAACAAAAAAAAATGAATGAGTAGAAGTAATATACCGAAAGTAACGTAAGTAATGTTTGTTCATAACGAGTACTGCGATGTAGAATATATATAATATGAAACTTTACATATTCCTTTATTTTCCTCGAATTCATACTGTACACATACATCAAAAATTGATAGTAAAAAGCAACATAACCGAACTAAATGTTGTTTTTTTATATACTGTTTTTATTTCATTTTTTACCTTCTATTTATAATTGCTAAACGATTTTTGTCTTAATATCTTATTCGATCCTTTTAATTGAAAAAAAAATCGTAACTAAGAAATTTAGTCTTGTTATTATTAAAATATAGTTACAGTACATACTGTTTGCATAATTTTCACTTCATTCTTACTTCAAAAATTTTACAGTGAATTTATACGTGGTGACATTGACATACATGAAACTAAATAAAATAATTAAAAGTACTTATTATTCATTTTACTTACTTCCTTTAAATATTTGGAATATTTGAGCAGGTGAGATCATAAACCCATTAAGGCTGTATAATATTCACCATAACAAAGAAACCGTCGCGTTAATGTATCTATAGATGCAGTTGCCCCAGTGAGGTTGCCATGTCTAAAACTTGAGATGCCATATGTAAGATTGAGGATGTAAACTGACAGGCGGATGAAACGGATCAAATAAAAGGCCGAAAACTTTAAAAATATGGTTTGATTTTAAAATCTGGTATTTATATTTTTTATATTTAAATTACGTGTGGTAGCGTTACGATTTATATGGCTAAGACAGCCGTATTATGGAACCAAATCTAATGAGTCATGGTATTATTATAATATTATTTACTATTGTCAATTTTGACAGAAAATATATGTGGATAAAACTATTTTCAAGTAATTATTAGTGATTAAATTATATACCTATAAGAAACTAAACTTATCTAAATCACTGGTTGTTTATTAACAATTGCAATTTGATTACCGGAAATTGAGCATAATAACAGCATATTTACATGTCAGGTTGAAAAAAAAGAAAATGATAAATAGTGTCCGGTTGAGCGCGTACATACCTAGAGTGAATAATGGTTCTTCGATACTCTGATTTCTTGTTAGTCTTGGATAAAATTATTTGAGGTTGAAATTGTATGGGTAGTAGCCTGTTCTGATGAACATTTTATGAAATTTCAAAAACAAAATAAAGTTTTATTTTTATAATGTGAAAAAAGTTTATGTTGTACTATCTACTCTGGAAAAATCATTGGTCTTATCTCATTTAAATCATCAAAAATCTCTTTTACAATTGGACCTACTGCAAAACAGAACCAACCTACACCATGACAGTTTGGAGTAAAAGCCTTGATGATTTTCAAGCAATGAAGGCTACATTCCTCTTTTAAAAATGATTATGCTTTTGGGAATCAGAATTGGTCCGGAATTTTATATTCACTTGCTGTAAAACGAGACAATGCCCGGCTTGACCGCTCAGAGATACGAGCATCTAGTGCATCAAAGGAGGTCAGAACTGCTCGATTGGAAGAGAGAAACGCGGAAAATGCTTATTTCGAAGTCGAGGATGGTCCAATGTATGCAGCAGGAATGGCAGATTAAATAAATGTAAGTCTAAAATATCACTTCATGATAGAGTAGACTTAAACTGCGAGAAACTGTACGCGACACTTTAAACGCGTCTTTTTAACACGATACCCACGATTTTCTAAGTTTTGAACCGATTTTCTTAAAATTTGGTGTAAGTCTTCTTTTATAGACTTCTGTATTGCATGAACTATCCTTATCCCCAAATTTCAATGTTTTGCTTTGTTTAAAAATTCGGAAACTTCAAGAAAAGTGGTACATAAATTAATTATTTCGTCAGGCAGTCGCCATTTTGTAAAAAAAATTCTTTCACCTTTGTTTTAGTTCCAACGTTAGCGGCATTACACTAAATTAATAATCTTATTTTTCTTTTTTTCAGATAGCTAGGAAGCTTGGAATCGTGGGTATGGTCGCGTGTCAAATTTTTGAGATCCCCCACTTCATCAGTTTTTGAATTTGTATTTTTTTACTTTTTTATTTTTACTTGAAATGTTATTATATACCCCATAGAAAAATGAGTAATAAAAATATTGATTGCCATTTTTTACAGCTTTTCATAAATTGCCTTAAATTCGTGCCTCTACACCAGAATACCTCCTTAAAACCTCAAATCTCTCGTCCTGATGAAGCGAATCTTGTGCAGTTTTCGGGATCTAAAAAGAAACAGAGATATCTATGCCTTTATTTCGACCAGGGCTGCCGTAAGTATTTGTGGTAATGCAGAAAAAGTGCCTTACCATAGAGCACGGGTAGGTGATGGTAAACAAGCCAACAACAGTCAGAGATGGCTATTGTCTACTGGCATTTGCAAGCAACTTCGAATTGTATGAATAAAATGTGAGGGTCAGGAATCGTTAATATTCATTATTATTGCTATTTGAGCCAACTGTAATTCATTTCGGATCATCGACCTCCCACAAATATCGCTAGAATGGACGGCCCTCTGTTGTTTTGTATATATCGATACTTAATGGGTTAGTATTAATAACACCTAGCAAGATTAGTTTTAGTTAGTATTGGTTGGTAATAGAATTAGGTTTTTAAAAAACGTAATATTACGCCTATAAACCCTGAAGGGGTAGGCAGGGAAGTGCAGTACACTCTCACGTTTCACCAGTTACGTTTACGTTCCACAATGGAATAGGTCGTGAGCATATTGCCACACATCGGACACATATCCAGACTTCGAGTTACTTCTAAGAATTTCTACGAGAAAATTATGTTAGAGAAGTCTAATAGTAGGCACCCAACCCTGGATTTCAACGCAGGACCTCTCTATCGGCGGTTGTGATTGCAGTCACTCCATCAATTATATTTTTATATTTTATTATAAGGACAGTTAATTTCAGTAACTATCTTATTTAAAATCGTTCACAGACACGTTTTCGTTTTTTATTCAAATTCGGACAGCACTTCAGAAAATAAAAATTAGGATGGCTAATAAATATTACTGGCTATAACGTTGAACGAAAACTGCGTGAGGAATTGTTGAGCTTTTAACATATTCTTTTAACATATGCTTTTAACATATGCTTTTAACATATATTAAAATATTCTCTAAGGTGTGTGAAGTTTGTCAAATCGTTCTTTCCTAGCTTTGCAAACCACGGCCTTAACCCTCTCATTCTGAGAGGAGACCCGTGTGAAACAGTGGAACGATGAAATGCTTGATGATAATGATGATGAATATTTTCATGCGGTAGGAATGAGCACTAGTAGGTACTGTTCCGAACAAACGCTACGCATCTTGTACCACGTATACAATCTACATGTGAGGCTAATAGTGCTACTTTCTGTTCTGTTGTCAACCTGACACCAAATGGAAATGAACAAACAATCAATGAATGACAAATGATGTTTGCAAAAAATCAATAGACAGATCAAACAATAACCGTAGATACGTAACCGTTTTTGATGTTAGCTGTCCAGTATATGAGTAGTTTATTAGTAAACGAGAAGCGATAAGATGTTGATACAAAAACAATACAGATCATTACACCGCCTTACGACATGTTTTTCGTAGTCCAATTTAACCAAAAATGTTCCGAGTATGTTAGGTATTAGAACTCCAAGAAATTCTACGATATTTTTCCCGCTCATTCTAAATTGACAGTAGATGCATTTTTAACACTGGCACCTTTTTAATTCATACTTTCATTTAAATAGGTCGACGTACAAATTTAATTACAGTCTTGAAACGCATAAAGGAATTTGTTTCTGTTTATTGTATTTTTATTCTCTAAAGCAGACGGAAAATGATCACATATTTAATAGGTAGAGGAAACTCCGACTTTACCTTTAAATATCTTTACATTTTACTTGATATTTTTAAACAATTAAATTGTTTGGAGAAATGTATCAATTTTCGGATATATATGATTTGCTTAATGCACATAACGTCTAATTTAACAAACAAATTGTAAAGAATAAAAACAATAAGTGAGGTATATAACATGAGTGTATTTTTTAACTAAGGTTCATAGCGTAGCTTTTAATGGATTGTCGGATGATGTCGTTTTATGAATGTAAATAGTCTCGATTGACTTTATAGAAAATCAGACCATTTTGTTAGAAACACTACAGCGTTCGAAGAAACATCTACGGTGCAGAAAATCCTCAATTTGATTTTTCACAATGTTTGGCATGTAAGTAGGACATTTCTTTATATTAAATTTATTTTTGATTGAGTAATAAGCTTTTAGTATAGGCTTTTGTCTGTTGGACGATGAAAAGTGTTGTTAGGGAATAGAAAGTAATAAAGTAACTAAATTGTCGATTATAATTAGAACTTTCGTTATTTTAAATTATTATGTAACATAATTGAAGGAATTTTCAGGGTAGGAGGTGTTGGTATTGTGGTATATATATTAATATGGCTGACACAGAAGTTAGCACAGCTGCCAAGCCCTCCGCCCCCCGGCGCCACTACCACTCCTTTACCAGACCGTCACATGCCATACGTGCCACCTTCGCATGGCTAAGTAGGAGATTGCCGTTAATTATTCATACGAATTTGTCCGTGTTTTGTTAAATAAATAACAAATAAATACAACAGCACTATAGACATATTGTTTTGTTCTATTAGAATTTCTGATGAAATTATTTTGTACTAGCTGTGCCCGCGACTTCTTACGGGCTAACCTAACCTATCCCAATCTAACCTAACCGAACCTAACCTATATGTGTTTTTTAACCGATTTAAATGAAAACAACACTAAATGTGAAGCCCATCGCAATATAATCCTGAAAACTGGATTCAAATCAATAGCGTCAATAGCGCTTGTGAGATTAGCGTGATGGCCACAGCGACAAAATGAAAAAATATTGTTTTGGCTTCTCTTGCGTATATAAAGGCCCCCATTATGAATTTTTAAATATATTTACCATGTACAGACAGTGATCAGTTACAGTTTTATTAAATGTATAAATTTCGAAAACAACCTTTTAAATTATAATTTTGTGAATGAAATCGCTTTTTGTTCCTCATACATTGTTTTTTCAATAGTATAGTAACATAATCAATAAGACTTGTATTTCTCATACATAGATTCCCAAAAGTGCTGTCTTTCTTTGTTAGGTAGTGGAATCAATTCAATTGTCTTGTCTATTTTTAAAAACTTGAGTTCATCTTTATTACTCGGTATCCATTGGATTTCGTTTGTTGAAGGATTGCTACAACAAAAAAAAACAGTTAAGTACATGTTCATCAATTGTAGTTGTACATGTTCATCAATTCATATAGGTATTCTTGATATGAAGAACTGACGATAATATTTATTTACAGCTAAGTGAAAGAAATACTTACCCAGTTTTTGCAACATTTGCCCAGAAACTGGCCATTGCATCGATGACCGCAGTGTCATATGGCGTTACGGGCGCTCCACGAAAGTTTAGTGGATCAAAGGTATAAAACAAATCATCCCCATGAGTAGCCCCTGACTTAGACGACAATGCAGTGTTCTGTTTATTTAGATTTCTGTTCGAATCGTATTGAAAGTAGTAATTATAAACGGTGACATTTGTGTGCAGAAAATAATTTGTCATAGCCGTTAATGGATACGTAATAATTGAATCTGAAAAATAATCGATCAAAGCATCGTGACTGTTTCGACTGATTGTGGCATTCTCAAAATAAAATTCTTTTACTTCAGCAACAAATTTAGATTTTTCTTCATCGTTAACAAATATAAGATTGTAAGGTATTATTTTGAAAAAATTATCATTTAGATCTTCAAGACCCTTGTAATCATATTTTTCAGCCCATTTGATACCTTCCATGTCGGTGTAACCAATGATAATAGTCACGTTTCTTTCTTCCAAAGTACGTTTAACGATTTTTCTAGGAACATCTGTAATAAATGAGTGTTTAGACTTATCTACGCAAGGTCTAAAAACGTATGGCGCTATGGGGTCGTTTTTGTCGTCGAAATATGATGCCTTTAGAATACTATCCGCTGATGCATTTTGAAAGATTTTTAGAAGTTCATTGGTATCGTTTGTTTTATAGCCCATTCGATTGGCAATGCGAGAGGCTGTTCCAATGGGATCATTATCCAGTGAGTACGGTACAAGTAACGACCCACTTGCAATGATCACACGCTGAAATAATCCTTCAGTTTCTTTTGATAGAAGTAAATACGTAACTGCCGATGCACCGACACTTTGTCCAAAGAGAGTTATTGAGTTAGAGTCTCCTCCAAAATACTGTATATTATTTTTGATCCATCGCAACGCAGCCGCTTGGTCTTTGAGCCCGGCATTACCTGGCGCTTCAGGAGTTTGAAGACAGAGGAATCCAAAAGCCCCGACTCTGTAATTGACAGTGACAACAATGACGCCTTTTCTTAATAGATATTTTGGATGGTACTTGAAATCACTGTTGCTTCCATAGTAAAAGCCGCCGCCATGAATGAAAACTAGAACTGGCAGTGGTCGTCTGCTTGGGGTGATTGGCGTGAAAATGTTAAGGACTAGGCAATCATGCTGACCGACTGTGTATTGAAAATCGTTGTCTATTTGTTTGCATTTGACGGACCCGCGTACTGCTCTGAATGTTTTGTTCCATTGGCGAGGCGGTCCGGGATCCTGTTGGAAAATTATTTTAAGTTTCAGTGCAGATGGCGAAAATCTTTAATCACTTAACATACACAACATTACATATACATAATATATTTTACTTTTGTATACTTATTTCCCATATACCTTTTTTAAACATTATATTACACTCAGTTTAAACTCCCCTTACCTGAAACCTTTCATTAACGGATGCGTAAGGTATTCCAAGGTAAGCTCTGTAATTATCCGAGTAACTGCGTAAGCCCCTAACTTTGCCTTGCGGCAATTTTATATCATGTCGATGACACTGCACATATATAACATTAAAAATTAAAATATATGTAAATTTCTTTAGATCACAGATTCTAGTCATTGTTCGCAGAACGATGCAACTGAATCGGGTGTAGTAAAATTCGTACTGCGTTTTTATCGAAAATTACCGAACCAGCGACCTAATTAAAGACTCATTATCATTTCCTTATAGTTTTGTTTTGTTCATGATTGGCTGTACACTGGTTAATTGTTTTTGCGTACTGCGGATCTTTGTTAATTAGCTTACAAGACAGTTAGACATATGGACGAAGATCAGAAGGGATTTCTAAACGTGTAACAATGTAGGGTACATTACGAGTACATAGTATGAAGCATATTTGTCTATTATACTGATATAGAAATTATCAAATATATAAAAAAATAATTTTCAAATGCTAATAAATACTAATTAAATTATTTTTTACCTATTGAAAATTCCCCTTGATTTTTGGCGGTTCGTCCCGTAATCCCCTAATCCCGTAATGTTTAGTGGTTAGTATGACAGGGCATAAAATTTCTTACACAAATAAACAACATACTGTCTAGTTGCTAGTTTGCGCTAAAGTTTACGGCAAAGAAAAACGCAATAGATCGTCTCTATTGTTAATATGTAGGTATAATATGACAAAATAACATAGTTTATGTGACATAGAACATTATAATCATGTATTTAAAATCAATTGCTGATGTAATAATCAGCTCAAAACGAAAGATTTTCACACATTTCGCAGCGACACTCGCGCAGAGACGTGCCCAGTTGGTAGCAGAGCGACTGCTTTGAAGAGGTGTCTTGCATTCGCACTTCACTTTCTTTGGAGTATCCGTACTGAAAACAATTCCATAATTATGTCTTCCAAATTTTATTAGGATCATCTTTAACAGCCGGTCTCAGTCCACTTCCAGGCGTACGCATAATCCATTAACGTGGATATGTATTACCTAAGAGTAAAAACTTCCTAGTAAGTGCACAGACAAAAAATTCAAAAGTATTTAAGTATGTAGTATCAATTAACTTTATTCTTAATGTAATATTACAGTGTTATTTTACATGGAACTATATTACATAAAAAGGAACGTTGTTATAGGTTCACCAATTATTAAGCAGGTAGGTACTTTGAAATAACGTTTCGTTTTAGGTCTACGTTTGTAGTGAGCACTTGATAAAATCTCTACATATTACTTTTGTTTTATCCAATAAAATAGACATACAAGATATTATTACCGCTATACCCATCGCCTTGCAATATTGACGTCGCGCATTAGGCTTGACAAGTTTCGCGAGGAATGTCCAGGCACGGTTGGCACAGCGGTCCCATTTCAATGCTTGGACTGCGCAGGCCGCCGCGAATGTTAAAGACTGGTCATTTTTATCTCCATCTCCTGTGCCGCATGTACTCCGCTATGTGTTAGAATATAAATAATCTATTTTTTATAATATATCTGTGATCATTATAGTCTTGAAAACAATAACATGGACAAAGGACGTCAGAGACAAAATGAAATCGAAAAGATCGTTGAAGAGTATAAGATCCACAAGTGGTCGGAACTACGGAGGAATAAGAAGCAAAATATATAATGCACTATCCAGTTAAATTATATACTTTGGAACTCAATATTTATTACGCAAGCTTAAGTAAAATGTGATAGAACAAAAACTTAAGAACGACGTGGGCACGTTAAAAATACAATTTTGTTATTGTAGGTATATAGGTAGGTGTATAGGCTTTTAATAAATTACTTTTATGCAGATGATATTCTAAATATTATTATTATTATCCAAACATTATTTTCAGGACTACACTGTAATGGACCTGGCGTGAGGATAAAATAATAATAACCTTCATCCAATCATCCGCCAACGCCATCCAAGCGTAAGCGCTCGGCTGACGTCGAATAAGATCCACTAGCATCGATCGGGCTCTTTTGGATTCTCGACGCGTCAACGACAGTAGTATACTGAAGTAATAATTAAGAAAATAATTAAGAATAAATCAATATATGTATTATCTTTTAAACATTATGTATTTTAATTAAACATCTGATACCGTGAAACAGTCTAAGTTGTTACCTGTAAGCGCTAGAGCAAGTCCCAGCCAATTCAAAACTAGTCGTAGAAGCTGGAATATTCTTCACTTTATGATGACATTCAGCTTCCAAGCTTCGGAGGTAACTTATCTACACGAAATCTCATAATATTTTAGTTTAACATAGATACGTAGACATAAAATATTTTACTCAAATACATTCTACTTACGTTACCAAACTTTTCAATCCCTAAATGTAATTGAGACAAAGCATCAGTGGTGTCTTTCCTCAATCGGCAACACAGCGCAACCAAATGGTAATGCGCGGCAGTCACTCCTGATTGGCAGACAGCGCGAGACATGCAAACTTCAGCCAACTGTAATTATCATGTCTAGCATAAGATCTGTTTTCTTCGTCGACAAGAGAACTAACTATAATATAGTGGTAAATTTTAGTAACAAAAATGTTCGCATAAATAATAAAGATCCCAATGAATGATGAAGAAAACTGCACGCCTTAGAATTCCCCACCTGTTCTGTAAAGCGAGTGAACTTTGTTAACCCTCACTTTTCCAGCGTAATAGACTATGACCTTATTCTTTGTCATTCTGAAAGGAGATCCTAGTCCAACAATAGAATATGAAAACGGCTGATGATAATGGTGATATTTGGACAGACTGAATCATACACCTATTTCATGTAGGTACCTACACGAAATCATTTTGAAATTACTGTATGGGAAAATTTTGCGAGAGCTTACGCCGCCGATCTATTCGTAACTTTCTACTCAATCAACCATCTAATGTACGCAATGGGGCGAAAACCGGGGGTGGTACAGGTCAGGGCATAATTTATTATAAAAGGTTTATGTCCGTGGCCTTGTTTACATGAGTTCCTTTTTGTTTTTTTTTTTAATTAAGATAGTTTTAAATAAGAGCAGTGTCAGCAAGAAAGCATTAGAAGATTTAAGAGAATTAATAAATACCAAGATAAAACATAACAAATGGTATCGTAATTATATGTGGTTTTCTACAAAGTCAAGTTATAATAGGCAAAAAAAATCAGTAATATAAAGTAACTAGCAAATATTATGGATTAATATTTGTGTTGGTTACAACCTAAATAATGAAAAATAACAAACAGATATAGCTCGAATCCTGAGAAGGAGATCGGCCGCTTCATAGTACAAGCTTGTTCCTGGCAACAGCGGCGTATCCTCCCACCAGTCGCCAAGTTCTTCCTCCCAGGTACGCGGGAACGTATTCTCTTCTGCAAGTCCCTCAGCTGAAGTTCTGTTTCGATATCACGATTTATATATTAAATGATTTAAAATGGATACATTTATTTACCTTTAATATTCGACTACTTGTAAAGTTAAATGTAATTCAAGGGGTATTTGGTTTATTGATTGATGCGTTACTAGGACATTTAATGACTATATGGCGCTATTCAATCCAAAAGGTTCATTTTATCATTCTATAGAATTACATATCTTTTCTAATTGTACGTAGAAAGTTGGTAATTATTAATAAACGAAATAATTGAAGATAATGACTTGACATCGTTTAATAGCTCAGGCCTTGAAAATGTCTTTCACAAACATTAAATGATTGCTAGTATTGTTAAGGCGATGTAATTAATATAAAATATAAATCATAATTAAACCTTACTTCATAACACATTCCATTATCTCTTGAGCCATTTCAAACATGTGTCTGGTCAAATAGTAAGCACTGACTGCTACCCACATCGGCAACCAAAATGGATACAGTGCTAAAAGGCATAAGAAAAAGGGTTCTGCTGCGTCAGGGTCTTCCTCGAACACCATGCATGCTTTGGACAATAATCTAAAAACCACAAATAAAATAAAACGATCTTAACAAAACTAAATTATTGTTTAGGATAATTCTGACAAAATACAGGGAAACGTTTCAAACCCATACATTCTCTAACATAAACTGGAAATATTATATTAGTACTTACCAAAACTTATAGTATACAGAAATATTGCCCGGTATTTAGTACTTGGAGTATCTACATATTGATTACATGCCTGTTTTTTAAATGATGTTCGAGACAAAAGAATAGTTGTCAGTGTCTAGTTCAGTAGGTATATAGATATTGTTCTTACGTGAGTGGATGACGCAAATTTAGTTTAAGGGACTTATTGATGCAGACCACAGCCCAGTCTCTATCCATATCCATCAAACACGTCGCCAGTTCACGCCATAAGTTAGCATCGCGCGGTCTTTCCGTTATCAACTGTTTCATATATTAATGAGTGAAATTAATTCAAATGAATATTTTGCAACAAAAACTTATGGTATTATTTATATTAGTTACTTATATAACTGATAACGAAAGATACCAGTAGCGCATAGTGAGTTAGTGAGGTAGACACATCTCAGACAGGTGCTGAGATGTCTAAATCCTGACATAAGAATAATAGGAAAACGACCTGTAAGAATAGATCTACTGCGTGAGGGACATCCTTCAGTTGACGCGCATGTCTAGCTGCTTTCAACATTAGGTCCGTGTCATCTTCATTGTCAGAGATGACCAGCGCTTCACAGGCTGTGCGCATGAGGCATGCGTGCGCCATCATCAGCATTTCCTGGATAACACCAACGTAATTATTTCTAACTAATTTGAAATATACGTTGTTTTGTTCGATCAATTAGTATACTTCATAAAGGTTTTCATTGTTCAAAAACTCTTGTGGAATAAAATTATTGTTGACAAATATCGCTGCTTCTTGCCAAAAAGATGTGATAATTTCTACACGATTGCGTGTTTCACTCAGTTGTCGGTTAATAGCGCATATATCAGTCATGCCTGAAACAACATTGAAGAAGATAATCTGCACATATTTATAAAATTTAATTAGTCGTATATAATATTTTCTGACAAAAAAACGTCTATTTTTAGTTTGTTTAATTTAAGGAAAGCTTCATTTTTTAGTTTAAGTCCAAACATATAATAAATTACAGAAATATGGAGCTTATGAATACTCCATTGACTAGTAAGAGCATCTCCATTACAATTGTCTTAACATGCGCCCCAAAGAGAATAAAGAGTGAAAATTGACGATATACATATTATGTAACTTCATTTCAATTGTGTAAAGACACAACGGCACACCGGAACTAATAATCCACTTTCAAGTTATTTAATGAGTGTGTTACTCAAACCTGTACCTATCGTTTAATCTTAATTACCTCTTAAACTTTTAATGTTTATTGCACAATAAATAGTAGTAGCAGAGCTACAGCTAAATTTTAATTACAAATGCTATTTAAACAAATATTTCTGAGTTAATCGTAATTAGCAAAAATTTGTTATTATGAAATTACTGCACACTACACATTCATTAACTGCATTAATTAATTTAATATGACGTGTGATTGACGACCACCATTTATAAGCACCATTAATGAAATTCTATGCTCGTATGTGCGTATGGATCAACCTATATTTCCCCGGACAGCCTGCCTCATAGATCAAATCGAAGGACCAATGTTTAAGGGTACCACACCTAAGCTCCAGGATCTTTCAATAAAACTGTGATTGATTCGCGAGCCGGAGTTTTATTAAAAGTAGCGTTAAAGTGATTCAGGAGTCTTAACCAACTAAAGTAGACTGATATCGATATAATTAATTGTCTGGTTGGTCGAATGGTTGTAAGCGCGGCTGCTGATAAGGAGGACTTGGGTTCCATCTTGGGTCGGGAAAATTGGGTATTCCTAACTTAAGATATTCAGTAGTAGCACAGAGTCTAGATTTGTGCCAATGTACGTATGTTAACCATATTGGTGACTCATGGGAGTGTATGACACTCCTCTGTCTACTTCATCGGAGTAAAACAGGCGCAATGTAGCTACGTTATTAATATAAAAGTGACTTACCATAATAAGGAGTCCTGCGCAAGGAGTTGACTGCACTCTTGACTGTGGCCTGCCAGTCTCTTCTCAGCTGACCTCGCCCTGTGCATTCACGTTTGATTTGTTGTTCTTCCATTTTCTCCAGCATTTTTTTTATTTCTGATCTGAAATTTTGTTTTCCTTACGTCATTAAAATGCATTTATTTACTTATTTAATCTTTATTATTATTTTTTTTCAACCCATTACAATTCTACTGTTGGAATACGGGTCTCCTCTCATATTGAGAGGGTTAAGGCCATAGTCTGCCACGCTGGCCAAGTGCGGGTTGG
>DWDT01002470.1:0-13693 GCA_018245595.1 Microceris scylla | reverse complement strand
ATAGTACCCGACCCGGGATTTGAACCCAGGACCTCCCGTTCGGCAGTCGCGCTTGCAACCACTCGACCAACGAGGCAATCGTTTTTTTTTTAATTGATTTAATGTATTTTTATGCATCAGTTTTAAAAAATATTAGCATTCTGCTCTCCTCTATATAAACTATAAGTGTGTCAAATTTCATATTCCTCCATCCGCACAATTTTCGTAAAAAGTGGTACAAAGTTTTTACTTCACGTATTAGTATACAGATAATTATTATGATGATACCAGATTGGTCACAAATGTATGTAACTCATAGCGGCTTTTTAGAAAATGTCACTACATCATGATATTTACAACAAAACAAACCTTATTATGAATTAACAACAATAATAGAAAAAAAAACAACTTTACAAATATTCAAGATATATTTACTTTCGTCTTGAAATAGTTTCTAGGCTGACAAAGTGTCATTCGGTCCAACAGCTCCTAGAAGCTGTCAACAATAATGCATGTAGGTACGTGTTACTTACAAATTAAACACGAAAAAGTTCTTGCTTTTTGCGGTTAAAAACATTTATTTTTATATATCTTTTAATATATATAGTGAAATTTGACTATCAGGCAAATGCATAAATGGATATTAATCGTATGACACGAGACCGAGGCCACGTCGACGGCAGTTCAACTGTGCCATTCTGGTCATCATTAGCATTAATATATACATGCATAAAATTATAACTATACCAATATGACACGTATGAAGAGGGCAATGCATGTATTATGAAATATTTTATCGAAATGTCTTGGTCATGAATGTTTAAAAATTTGATGTTTTAAGTATATAATTTTTTGTGTTGTCATTATTTAAAGAAAACGTTATGTTTACCGTTTTCATTATTATTTAAATAAATGATAAATGAATAAGCAAATAATAAATGTACTAGAGCACATATAATTAGTCATAAGTGAGCTAATAAATCATAAGTAACCTATGATAATCTGCTAATCTACGATCCTAATTCGTAAAGTAGCTGCCGTGAACTAAGACCTATTATAAAGACAGACTAATATAAGCAGACCCAATTATAATGTAGGGTGAAACGCCATCAATTAATTGACGGGCAGCCCGTCCGTCCAGTACAAGACGGACGGCTCGCGTGCCCGCGGCGCGGATGACTTCCTTTGTTCCTCATTCTTAACACAGTCTAAAGTGTACAGTAGCCGGCCCGCCTGCACTACCGTGTTGTGTTCTAGCCTTATTCGTCGCAGTTTACGTTTTCCAACCGCTCTAACCTACTAAACCGAATATTTATACACTGCGGCTGGTTTTTGTTGTTTACGCTTTTTTCTCTGTGTATTTCTGTCTGTTCACGTGGGAATTTACATACACTGTTTTATGTATATAATCGACGATGGTTAGGTATGAGATTTAGAAGTGTCGAAGGTTATTTATTTTGTATAATGGAATAGGTACTATTTTTTTTAAATGTTCAATAAAAACGCACTGGCTTAATTCACGTACGTTTTTCAGGATGGCCCGACTAGTCTCAAACCTGCACGAGGTCCATCACGAGCTTCCACCAATTGAAAGATCGAAACTTGTGGGACCATTCCAGAAAACACACGTGACTCAAACTGGCACATTGATAGCATGTGTGTAAAACACCAACAAAATAATGAATAGCAAAATTTTTTAAAGTCATCTGTACAATTTAAAGGTGTCACAGTTACGTTCGTGGTACATGAAAGCGGCCGGCGCGGGGCGGCGCTGCGGTGCCGACCGCCGACGCAAATAAGAGCATATTTCGATCACCGGTATAGTCGCTCGTTCATATGATAATGTATTTTGTAGTTGCGATATAATGCACGCGTGTTGAATGGCGTGTGAAAATATTTTTCTCGCGTCGTTGTTGCCGCACGAAAATCCAACTTGATTTCGTCCATCGTTTATTTATACGAAACCAACTGCTGCTAGCTTGTGTTAAACAAACGGAATGCTTTGCGATTCGGACATGTTGCTCATATATCCATCTATCTACCTATCTATGTACTTTCACTGCCTTGTTGGGCAAGTGGTTGCAAATAGCGACTGCTGATCGATAGGTCCTGAGTATGAATCTCGGGTGGGTACTATATATGAGATATTTCTACGTTAGATTTTCTCGTAGAAATTTTTAGTAAGTGATTCGGAGTCTGGATCTGTGACCGGTGTATGGCAATAGGCGGAGCACCACCTATTCCATTGTGGGATTCGACATAACTGGTGAAACGTGGAGTGTACTACACTCCTCCGCCTACCCTTCCGGGGATTACATCCGTAAAGTTACGTCTAACTACCTATCCGGTAAAGATTTTCCACACAATTAATTAGCTAACCGCGATACTATACTGTAGCACAGCGCCACCGAAGAAACTACAACCAGCCGAGAAAATAAATAGCTAGGCGAAACACGGCAAACGATTAATCTAAGTTTGGAGAGTTCGCAGCGAGGTGAAGTGATCAGCAGCGGCGCTGTTCGAGTTTAATAAGCGTTAGTTAGCGAGCGGCGGCGCGGGCAATAAGGCGGCGCTACCTCCGGCGCGGCCGCCGCGGAGAACGAGTTAACGTCGACACAGATGGATATGTAACATGTATGTACTATACCATAATATATTATAGTACATTTTTATAGTAACACTTGAGTGAGCTAATAGATAACTATAATATATAGCAAGACATATCTCAGTATAGTAAGATATATTATTGCGCAGTCACGACCGCTAAGATATACCTATATTATGTCAGAAATGCAATGTGTGGTAGGTTGTTATAATATATTTATTATAGCATTATAGCATAGGTTCTTGACTGCCTCGTTGGTCGGGTCGGTTTGAATCCCAGGTCGATTTACTATTGGATTTTCCTACGTTTAATTTTCTAGTACAAATTTCTAGTAGTGACTAGGAGTCTGAATAGAGCCCGGTGTATGGCAATATGCTCACCACCTGATCCACTATAAGAGTCAAACGTAACTAGTGAAACGTGGAAGTGTACTACACTTCTCTGCCTACCTCTTCAGGAATTTCATACGTGAAGTAACATATTTTTTTATGCCGCAGTTTATTAATATATGGTATGCCGCCGTCTGTGAAGAACTTTACGGCTAGGCATGTGACGTCTGCTGCGACTCTCTTGAAGGGTTATAACTCAGCCGCCACGTTCAGTGACACGACCGACGCCGCCGCATCAATCGCGCGCGGACGATCCGTGCGATACTGTTGCGTAATACAAACGCAACAAATCACCGTGCGCACGTCACTCACTGATATTACATATATCGCACAACATCACACCTTTATTTCCTCGAAAGGTTAAGCAGAAGAGTTTAGTTCCCTCCAATGGCAGAACTGTTATGTTTATGACATACGTTCACTATGAAATAAGAGGTGATAATATATAGATATATTATCCTGTTGTGTGGCATAATAACATAGAACAATATATTGAGCATTTAATGTAATATTGTCAAGTACAGCTCAGAAGTTTACGTTACAGTTAATCCCAATTTATGTATAAAATGCAACACGGACGCAAGATTCATATTGCGTTGTTAAAACAAGCGTGAGGGCCGTTTAGTAGGACGCCAAGCCGTAAAGTAGCCAATTATGATTTTAAATATAAGCGAAGCGAAGCTAAAAGCGCAACGCGGTGCACGCGGGCGGGGAAGAGCCGTCAAAGCGAGGATAATCTCATAACCGCGGCTAGAGCGACGCGCGGCTCGGCCGAGCGCCCTCAACGCGCCGAGATTGTTCTTTGAGCAAACAGCGCGGCCGGGCGCGCGTCGCCGCCGCTCCATTAACTAAACGAACAATTGTTTCATAAATTTTGCAACGCGAATTTAAAATCCCAAGCGTATGCGAACCACTGTAGCAGTTCAAGCGAAACGAAATTAACGTAACGCGGCAGTTTCAGCGATATCGGCGTCCGCGGAACGATTAAACGGCGCGAAGTTTTGCAAGTGGTTACGAATATTACAGCGGCAGCAAACGGTTCGTACACTTCAATTTCTCCGCGGCCGCTGGTGCGTGGCGGCGCCCGGCCCGGCCGCGCGGCCCGCTCCACGGCTGCCGGTCGTTCGGCACGTTGCAACATTAGACGACGTGCCGCTTCCGCCAAGGCGAAAGAAAGCGTCGTCATGATAGAAGGCAATACGAATTTTACGCTTAAATAGGTAATCACGCTTTTGTGCGCTGCGGCCGCCGTTAACGAAATTCATTAATCTGGCACGAATTACGAAATCGCTTTCAATGTTCGCTTAAATATTCCTTTCGACGTAATTGCAAGGGGGCAAAACGTTGCCGCCGGTTAGGCGGCACGCCGAGCGCAGCAACGAAATGAAGTGTCCTTCCCGTTTGGTACCGCAGCATCGGGAGAAGTTTGCGAGCACCATACTGATTACGCTTACATATTTGATGAGCCACTCACGTGGGCTCGCCAAGCCGCAGACTAATTTCAATACCCTCTTGATTATTAAATAGGCCGAGCCACGCCGCCACGTGGTGCGACCCACTGGAAAAAACAATAGCGGGTCCAGTGACATCACCACCACTAATGCGAACGCCTTAATTTAGAGAAATCGCATAGTTAGCGGGAAAGAAAACAAACCACGCGGCACATTGTTTACAAATTGCACTTTTCTGTTGCAGCGTGCACGGCGAAAAAAGTAGGGAAATCCTCGAGAGAAAGTCGCTCATATGTGAGGGCGGGCCGCGCGGCGGAGGCAGAGGCAGAAGACGGCCGCGCACAGTTTAATTTCCCACGAGGTCGATCTCAGCGCCGCGGAGCGCCACCCGCGGGAATTAATTGCCAGTAATGAATAGTCAAGTGAACGTCCGTTAATTATACATGGCTACACTGAATTAAGATATTACAAAAGAAACTGCCTACACGCTCCGTGTAATTACTTAACATTTATTTGCAAAATTATAACTTGAATGATTCTAGTTTAAAGAGAAGTAGGTGGCTGAAGTGTTCGCGGCACGCTTTACATTATTTTTACTAAACAAAGACTGCCTTTATAAACAAGAACAATTCATCTTATCGATATAAACTGATTTGGAATCCATTTAAACGACTGAAAGGAAACAAATACGAACTCAGTCATATATCTTAGAATATTCAAAGAAATTAGAGATAACAATAAACATTACTGATCCTTCAGGGTTACCAATGGATTGGTGATGCCTCTAGTGTGGCACATATCCAGAGACGAAGGCAACCTATTATCACGTAACCCGTTGACCTCTTTGCTATATTAGTATATGCAACAAGAAAAGAATGACCCACGATGCGGAAACCGAGGACTGTGCCGAGCGATGACAATCTCGATAATTTTGCCCATGAACAATTTAACGGATGCGTATGAAATGGCATTTCCCATGAACAAATTCTCAAGTTAAAGCCACAGCAGCTATTACATACAACTTAAGCCCCGCGCCCGGCGGCAGTTTTCACACGGATAGCGGATCACAATGGGTTGTGCTGCTAACGACACTGCAGTACATTGAACTCAGCACGACCATGTTTCTCAATTACGTAGCGATTTCAATATGGGACAAGTAACATTAAATATTATGACGACAAGTAATAATATCTTCATAAGAACAACAGGACAGGACAATATAATTATGTATGAACTGAGAGCAAGAACTTAAGAATGACTAAGATCTTTGTTCTAATCCTACACTATATTTACCTACCTATCATAACCTACCAACAAGTGTTCGACCGAAACAGGATTTTCAGGCGAAACCGAACCTTCGGACTCGCTCTCAGCTTTGGCCGAAACCGAAACTTACTTAAATATATTTAAAATTTCTATTGCATACTGAAATCTAGTGTTTTTTAAGTTTTGCACGACTGATATCAGTCAGTTTTGTCAGTTTGGCAGACGTACTGTGGGTCGCCCTCCGACCCGTTGGACCGATGACCTTAAAAAGGCAGGTGGTAGTGGCTGGATGAGATCTACGGGGGATCGGATGTTGTGGCACACCTTGGGAAAGGCCTATGTCCAGCAGTGGAACGGTAAAGGCTGATGTGATGTGAATACGATGCACAGTGTGCTTTACGATCACAAAATTTTTACACATTTATTTGCAAATTCTATTTATACCAACAGTTAAATAGAGTTAAATGAAATAAAAAGACAATCATTGAATTACGTAACAAATGTATTTACATTTTTTATCTCATCAAACAATGGTCGGACTTACGGAGCAATTCTGAGCTTTATCATAAACATGTATATGCCATTTGTTCTGGATTTATAACATTCTGGACATTCATTTTGTATTCATATTATATTTTATTGCGAATTAAAAACAGATTCATGTTTTTTCGCCGAATGCCTTTGCCGCAAATTCGCCAAAGATGCACGATAACTCACGAACACTCGGCCATTCACCATTTTTTGGCAGAAACCGAAACTAATGCCGAAATTGGCCTAAACCGAAACTTCGGTCGGTCACTACTAGCAACACATAACACAAGTGGAGGTCACACACCTTCCGCTCGACCACGTCTGCACCACTAGACCAAGTAGGCAGTCAATATTTATTATACGTTGCGTAGATTCTAAGTCATACCCTCTCACCGATCGCAATAGATACACCTCGGCGGCAGAACACAAGAAACGAACTTGCGAACACAAGTCATTAACACGGAATCATAACGGTCGTGCGGTGGTTACATTCACGTGTGTACATTGTGTAACGGGAAAATATTGTGTACGGCAAATGGCCAGAGACGTCGGCGTGTCACTCACTTATAAGCTTAAAAACGTACGCATGTGAATGTGTGTAAATATAAGGAGTATTGTGTACATTAACAGCATTAAATCATATTTTAACATGAAACAAATTATTATCATAAGGTGTGCCAAGCCGCATTTGACCTTATAGTGTAGCATAGTGCGGCCTTAAAATGTGTATGTATGTATTGTATATTATAGTATTCAATCATACCAACTGATATTAAAGTACGGTACTGCTGCAGAACCATAGTAAAGGAGTCGGGCTAAATAATTTATACAAAATATTTAAGCTGGACAGCAACCTTGATAACAATCAGAGAAACGACTGGTTGTTTTAATTCAGTTTTACAAGAGATAATTAACAATAAAAATTATATAGCATATGATTTCGAAAGGATACTCTTAAATGCGTCGGTTGGTTGCATAAATAATGAATTAAAAAAAAAAAACATCTTTATACTGCAAAGTATTTCGAAAGGAAAATCTAAGTTAACGTTGGCTTTGACATTTCGCTAAGTTCCGGACGTGAGCCGTAAAAGGTGAGCGCGGTGCAAAAAAAACGCACATTAGGCCCTAACATTAAAGTTGCCATGATCTGTAACCTTCTCTTCGAAAGTTTGCCATAATCTAGGAATTATGATCAGACAGAGATTAAGACGAGAGGGTCCTATTATAGTTAAAAAACACAATTTTGTAAGGCCATCGAAATAGTGGATATACGCAAAGTGGCTGCCAATGGTTGGATGCGAAGAGCTGAAGATCAAGCTCAGTGGCGTGCCATAGGAGAGCCCGATGTCTAACAGTTGACCGGAGTAAGCTGATGACGATAACCCAAATAGTAGTAAAAATAACACTACCTCAATTAAAACTATACACAACACAGTTGGTTCTGTTGTTTATATAATCTATGCGAAGATCATTCGAGAAAGACGGCGATAGTCTTTCTATAAGTAAGAAAATAATGTCTTCCATAGATATAAAAAATATTTAATACATCTTTGAGAGTAGCCATAGACATAAAAGAACTAACAAGTTCAGCCAATTAAAAATAAACACCTAAAAAGAAATCTAAACTTAGATATTCTAGGACATGATCTTTTTACTGTGCAATAATTTCTGACTATAACAAAAAAAGACAGTAACAAAAATGGAATACTATCGATGACATGACAAAGAAATGAGGCCGGAACGATAGAAACGTAGAGCGGCACAGAGATCGGGTCGGCGGCGGCTGAGTGACGACAATTCGATAAGAGTGTATTGAGGAGGCGCTGCGCCAGTGGAAGAGAGCGCGCGCACCGTTACACTCGGTAACGGTGCGCGCGGTTATTGCTTCGCGGCCGGAGATAGTCACTCGTTTGCGCTTCCGCCGCGCACCATCTCCACATCACAATGCTTGCGTGCCGATAACAGAGATGGTTGCTTTGTTAACATCACCTCTCTTCCTTAGAATCGTCGATATGGCCGATACACTACCGATACACTACACTACGCCGATACAATACCGGGTATATTCATTTAGTACATGTTACGACTAAGCCTTTCGAATAGTACGACCCACTTTTATAAATATTCTCATATAAAACATAGAATTGCTTTTAAGTTGAAAGATAAAAATGTATACTAACTATACTAATCCATGTATTGATTATTATCTGTTAGCTATGTATTTAAACAAACAGTACATTTTTAACGTATTTTCTTAACATCTTTGACATCGCAAACTATTGCCAAGTGAAGAAGTAAATATTGTCGTTGTGACAATATTGAACGCTAAATGTTTTGAATAAATGTATTATTCTTGTTCAAATAGTATTGTACAACCTAATTGTTTAACAAGCTAGATGACTCAAACGTACCACAATAATATTCTGAACCGTGAGGTCCACGTCCGGTAGGCACACTTACCCTGAACTGCTCGCAATGTATGTAGGAACTAAGGACGACTCGCAAGTTCGGTTAGCTAAAATCCTGTATGTGGGGTGGAACAAATAATTCTAAATTTTGAGCATCACTAACGAGTCAATCGTCATCATCGTTATTAGCCCTTCATCGTAGGTACACTGCTGCACATAGGCCTCAATAATAGCACGCCACTGATCCCGATTTTCAGACGAAACAAAACGAATCAATAATAATAATTATGGACATGTGCCTATTCAGAAATGGTAATGTTATTAAAAATACAAAATGATAATTTATTCAGAATCAATTCATTTTACAATCAGAATAGTACGGGAGATACTAAAGTCCTAATACCACAACAATAGTACCGCAACCCTTTCAATCCAGACTGTCGTCGCTTAAACACCAACACAAAAATCAAAACAGACATATAATAAAACAAAAATATTATACAAACATATCAACAGAATATGTAATTATATAACAAAGTAAAAATAGAACTAGTTGAAATCCGTGGAAAGATCAAAATAATTTCAATCACGGCCGAGTAGCAGAGAGTACTCTGTGCTCTCTGCCTACCCCGCAAGGGACCTGGCGTGATGGTATGTATGTATGTACGGCCGAGTGGGTTGACGAGTTACGCATAAATAATACCAATCGCAGTCTAATACCGATGTACTCTCCCTACGTTACATTATCGCGGATGTAAAAACACCAGTTTTTCCAGAATAACGAAAGCACGTACGTCATTCAAGTGACATATGGAGAGATATTTTTTTTTTATTTACCAAGGCAAAAGCATGCATATTTTGAGTTTCATGTACCCATAGAAACCTACTCACGGCTCGGGAAAACATAGGAAAACAGATACAATTAAAAGATTCCATGGGTGTAATATAATATGTACACTGTGGTAGCACTACACTTCTGCCTACTTGCTTGGGGAAAACACATGATTGAGTGTTGGTTGATTTAAAATATTTACAGTCATAAACAATATACACAGTACCTGTTGCGACGACCCTTGCCTGACTTATTAATAGAACGACGAAACGCCAAGCTACTACGAGAAATTTCAAGATAGAAAAACCCGGTGCCTAGTACCCAACCACTCGATCAACGAGGCGAAGCCGAGAGTAAATCAATGAAAAAATAATACAGTGATGGAACATATGAAAGACAAATTAGATGCTCAAATTAAGTGTTGGAGAACAACTAAATCACAAATAGAGCGAAGACCTTTGGAAAAAGACTTAATAAATTAACAAGAAAACAAGAGACAAACAATGAAAACAAAGAGTGCACATGGTCTTTCTCATTTGTAGTTAGAGCTCTCACGTACCAAATTCAGCGTAACGTTAAACAGCGCAAAACCGTCAAAGAACTATTTAAAGAAAATACGAAAAAAAAAAACAATCTGAACCAAAAATAGCACGCAATTGTAAAATAGACACGAATCAGTTGAAACTGTATAAACAAGTTTGTGACCTTACTGAATGGAAAACAAGAAAGGCGCGAAGGCAAAAACTATAAAATAATCACTTTTTTAACACCAGTAATAATACACTCTATTACACTTGTAAGATTTAATTTACAGAGCAATATTATTACTCTTGGAATTGTCTATGCTTAATATCTAATGATAATAATTAAATTAGAAGAAATTAAATTAATTTAATGAAATTCAATTTAAAGAACATTATACATCGTTGAACGTAACGTAACATCACGCCTGTAAACCCCGAAGAGGTAGTCAGAGGAGTGTAGTATACTCCCACTAGGTGTAGAAATAGATGATGAGCCTATTATAGCCACATACCGTCCACAATTTCACACTCAATGCACTAGAAATTCTAAATTAGAAAAATCCAATAGTACCCGACCCGGGATTTAAACCCAGAACCTCCCGATCGGCAGTTGCGCTTGCAACCACTCGATCAACGAGCCAGCTAAACGTTTATTGAATCTTAACATTAAATAATATCGATCGTTACAGATACACACGCACATACCGTCACATATATTTCCATAAGGGTGGGTTCAAAGAGACCGATAAAGTTGATAACTTTGTATAGACTAACAATATTGCTCACAACACAAGAGAACAATGCCGTGGTTCAGTGTAAACGTATTGGCACTAAATTACTTCATTGGATACTCAATTAATTGAAACACATACGAATATAACTGTTCTAAACCGTCAATACTGTGTCTAACAAACGCATCAGGGTGTGCCAGTGACTTCTTTATAACACTTTCCATAAAATTAATGCAATAAGAGTTGAGATATTCGCGAAAAATTGATGCTTGTTACCTTTGTTGTTATGATTTATACCGCCCAGAGATCGAATCCGACGTATGGACAGATGACAGTTGAATGCTTATCTTTTGACAAAGTTGTCGAAGCCAATAGAGCGCGATAATACTCCTTATGAAACGGTGTACTGGTATAGGCTGATGATAATAATGAAAAATTGTATGAATTACAAGAATGGAATGCAAAGTTGACGACTAATAGGGAGAATAAGAAATAGATATATTTTTCGAGAGAAAAGAAGTACATATATTTTTCGACGGTCCCGTCAGTTTTGGGAGCACAGCGACAATAAACGACTGTGTTTCATAAATTATTACATCAAAAACATAGATTTAGCGAGATAGACATAAAAAGTTTACTGAACGGCATATGCAATGGCTACTAATATATATTTTTTAAACATTAATCTTATTAAATGAGTATACGTACATACTAAGTTTATATTATAATATGTTCAATAACTTATGATTTTTAATGTCATTACCACCTACCATCACCGCCACTAATTCCTCACCACCAAGACGTGCCGACGTGTAGACAATGCCGGTGAGCATTACATCAGCCCTCTGTGTGCCACTTACCCAGCTTTAGGTGTCGAAATAAACAAAGAAAATAAGTACACTAATACCAAAAATTATGTAAATTAAATTCATATTAAAATAAATAAATCTTATTATTAATTGGTCCATTTGAAGTTGTGCATAGATGCTGTCGACGACGTCCAAATATAATAAATTGGAGAGGCAGTATGTACGAGTATGCCAAACCACCTTTAGTATTTTATACCAGCCCAGATTATGATACAATGCTCTTTACAAACTTCTCCGACATATTTAATATGAGGATATAAAATTACCGCGAATTCTATCAAAATAATTCGCACATCTAAATCTTAAAAGCATCCAATTCTAAAAACTAACATCTTGACTTATTCATTATGTATTTAAATGTTCAAATTTATCTTTAAGATTAAATATTGTTTGCTATAACGGTTAAGGATAAAATCGTGAGGAAACTTGCAAACCTTGGTACTCCCACAAAAACTTCTTTAAAGCGTTTGAAATCCGCCAACCGGCACTTGGCCAGCGTGGCATACCGTGACATTAACTCTCTTATTTTAGGTGGGAGACCCAACAATGGCGCGGTAAGAGGTGGGAAAAATCACATCATATCACGTACATATCTCACCGCTGAAAAGTCTAACAAAATAATAACTACTACTACAGGCTTCTCCGCTTGATTTACTACATAAATAAATCAAATGTCCCGTACCTGAGCACGGGTACTAAGCGGAAAATTGTTTTTCCAAAATGCAACAGATTCGTGTAATTTATTTTATCGTATGACAGAAAAAAAAATCGAATATACAATTTAGCACTAAATTTAAAGATAAGCGGGCACCAGATGGTGGATCTACCCATGACTATTCGAGAAAAAAAAAATCCAGTAGGCAAAAAAAATTTGAAATGCTTCGAAAATTGACACCCTTTATGATATTTAAATTACTTGACCGCAATTTTTCAAATATCTCTGATTTTATTTTCGTATTAGCAACCTAAGTAGTACTGCTATCCTCGCATAATCCTTAGAAACCCCAGAATTACTGTGGTTTTTAAAACTTAAAAAAATTTTACTATGTTCAGTCGACTAACTCATCGTGGTATGAAAAAAAGTATGAACACTACTATAGCAAGTTTTTAAAAAATTGATACAACTAAATAAGATTCCATGAAAAATAGTTTTCCTAAAGTATTAGACTATTTTAGAATCTTAGTTAAATGCACATTTTTTTTTAAACTTGCCATCTTAGTATTCATACTTTTATTTCACACTACGATGTGTGAATGTGACTTAAAAAGCCAAAATCTTTTAACCAACGGATGGATTATTATGAAAAAATAATTTGGATTGTTATTTGTTTAAAAACTACTGGTATTCTGGGATTTTGAACGGCTGTGGTGGATAACAGTACTACTTAGGTTGCTAATTAAAGAAAAAACAGAAATATTTTAAAAATTGTGGTCGTCTTAGTTAAAAATATTATAAGAGTTGTGAATTTTTCAGACATATCAACAAATACTTTTGTAATAATAATAAAAATTGGAGTTTTTTTTCGAGATAGGCTTGGGCAGATCCACCCTTTGGTCCACCTTATGCTTGAATTTTGAAACACGTTGTATACATCGATTTTTGGAAGAATTATTAAAGGCCGGGTGCCGGGTTCAAATCCATGGCGCGCACCTCTTCACAAAAGTGCGTTTTAAATTTAAATATCATTTGCTAACGGTGAAGGAAAACATCGTGAGGAAACCTGCACATCTTAGAAATTATAAAAAAAAAATTCTAAGGTGTGTGAAGTCTGCCAACCCGCACTTGGCCAGCGTGGCAGAGTATGGCCTTAGCCCTCTTAATACGAGAGGAGACCCATATTCCAACAGTGGAATTATAAGGGGTCGATTATTATTATTTTATTTATTATTAAAGGCTCAATAAAGAAAAGGGATATTTATCCCACCGGGTCGCATTCTGAACTCATGATATATTTATTAAACTTGGACACTGATATACAAGCAAGACGGATTTTCATACAAATAAGTATGAAATAGATAAGCAGTGTCGCTTTGTGAACTGCAGAAATCAACTAATTAGATTATTTGTGACAGAACAACTATTATTAAAATACATAATATAATAAAAT
>DWDT01002469.1:0-13696 GCA_018245595.1 Microceris scylla | reverse complement strand
CGTCTCCTCTCATATTGAGAGCGTTAAGGCCATAGTCTGCCACGCTGGCCAAATGCGGGTTGGCAGACTATCACACACCTTAGAAATTTTTTTCTAAGATGATAGCAAGTGATAAACCTTTCGCACCTTTATAAAAACGTTATTATCTACTCTAAACTGTGAAATAAAAAACTCAATATTAATCTAACCTTAAGTATAGATTTAAAATTGTAATTAAAATCGTGATTATTAAAAAGTCACTACAGGTTGAAAAAGGAGTGTGTTCAGTAAGATTATGTGGGAAAGCAAAAACAATAAAATTCCATTGCTGTGACTTAAACCAAATTATGGATTTTTCTCAATGAAAGATATCAAACATGGAATTACAACGGCATGATTGATTTTCAATACATTAATTTGTATTTCAATATGAATTTAATCTACTAATGTATAATTATTACCTTTAATTCAATAATACTGACTTTGACTCAGTACAAAATCGCACCGTCTGATTTATCAAGGACCCAAAAATCATTGAAAAGCCGGAGCCCTTAAGCCTATGAAGGAATGTAAGCTCCCTCTTAGTATACTCCGATCTTACAATAGTGAGTGTCCTGAGGGGTCATTTGATCTAAAACCAGTGTCAACTTGCCACCACCTCCTAACTCGTGGAAACTTGAAATTTTATCTATTTCGATAGGACTTGTAGCCGTCCTGTATGTTTCCTTGCACAAGCTCGTTGTCACCGCTTACTTATAAACTTAAAATGGAAATCTAACGTAGAAACTAACGTAACATAAAGTAACTCCAAAATGCAATCTGCAAGAAAAGCTTAAAAAGAGCTCCTCTTCAATACCTGCAATGCATTAGCAACTTTGTTATAGCACATGTCCATAAGTGACAATACCTATTATCATCAGATGACCCGTCTGCCTGTTGACCATGTTAAATGTATATAAAAATATATAAATGTATATAAAAATATAAACTGATAGCGGAACCTTTATCATTTTACGACTGTTAACTGACGATAACAAACACAACTATTTGACTTATCTACTCACGAATAATTGAACACTAGCGGTCACCCATACAACGGCTGTCCACGCCGACCGTTGCATCACTTCGCCGATTATTTCTGATGTTCCATTGCCTTTAAGCTACAAGCGCTTCACCCGCTTGTAATGAACCTTTATTTCAACTTTACAAAATTTTTACTCCGAAACCAGTTAGGAGTTTTATGGAGCCCTGTAAATCCTCATCTTGTACGAAAAGTTTGAATTGTTACTGCAAGTTAAGCACAAATTGTGGAAAATTTCATAATATCGTATTTTTATGAACGTAACCTTTTGAAAAGCATCTAAGAACGGTAATTTCGTTACATCTTAAGTAGTCCGAGGTATTTAATTTTAATATTACTAGATTGTAAAGGGAAGTGGAGTAAACATTCCCTCGAAATGTACAAAATCATAAGTGGTAAAATTTAGAAGTGTTATTGACTTTATTTAGCCCAGTATAAAATTACATTGAAATACTTGACTTGTACCTTAAGTATAGATGTCGGAATTTATTCGATAAGTAATAATCTAACTTCCACAGCTAACATCTAAATCTATAGAAGCGTAACATTCTAAAACTATAAATACTTCAGATAGTTTGCGTAACAACTTTTAACTTAGTTCGGTTTCCGCAAGAGATGTTAGCCCGGGTACAAAGTTTGACAGAGATTTGAGGTATATCTATCAAAGGGACGCACCCTATGTTTTCAAATTCACACACGGCCAACCTCGTGCTCTTTTAGAAGCAGCTACGGTTGAATGCTATATATAAATACGGAAACTTTCCTTCAACAGTAATTACAAATGATAAATGGGCTTAGCCGAAGAACGTCAAATTCTATAAAGGTCGAATTTGGTGTAGTACCTGAGTTTCTTGTAAGGTCAGCTTATTATTAAACAAATTCGTAAAGTTTGCCAGTGACTTTGTGTGTCTATAGTAACTGATTAAATAACCAAATCCATGAAACGTTTCATTATCTTTTAAGTAACATTTAATTACAGTTTCGAAATTATAATATTATAAAATAGTAATTGACGTTGCGTATTTGGCAACACTTTTGTCACGACTTGACTATACGTTTTAGAATATATTAAAACTCTCAAAAAAGGTTGAAAATGAATACAAAATAATGTACAACACTCAATTTCGCTTATTAATATTAGTTAGAAGTAACAGGTATTTCTTATTTCATAGTTTCTTCATCGCGATTCAGCCTTTAAAGACTTAAAAAGGCTCTATTTCAGTATCTAAAATTTTTTAAATTCCTTCCCGCTTTAATAGGTTTATATTGGATAAATAATTCCTATCGAAATAAATAGAAACACCTTCAGTGGCTCGAGTCGAAATTGCGTTACTTATAAATATTAATAACCTGGAAATGTGCACAAATCTGTCTTTATATACTATTTAATAATGTTGTACTGCCTCGTTAGTCGAGTGGTTGCAAGCACGACTGTCACGACTGAAGGGGAGGTCTTGGGTTCAAATCCCGGGTCAGATGCTGTTAGATTTTTCTAATTTAGAAGTTCTAGTAGAGACTCGAAGTCTGGATCTGTGCCCGGCGTATGGCAATAGGCTCACCACCTATTCCATGGGACCTAAACATGACGTGCCATTCTAAAAACCTTGAAGTACCAGTATTTCATTTTGTATTGAGTCATAAATAGAGAGTCAGACGGACAAACCAACAAACAGACAGCTAGTTCCGTAGATAGATGACCCTTTATCGTTTACATCACACCAGAGGCATCACAATACACACAGACAGAATAAATGTAAACAATGGGCGACCTTATCGTTTAAAAGCAAACATAGTGATAGGCGGCCAACTAGTTCTGTGACTCCGAGCGAACTTTCGTCCACTATCATGTTTCACTACTACTCAGTTGTGCCAGAGGGTGGTTAAAATAAAATTACTTTTATTTACGTATGTACCGAAATTGTAACTGTGAAGATTTCACAAAATAAAGGTTAATAATTAATACTTTAAATACATACTCGTATGTAATTTATTTTTCAATGTTTATTAATTATTGACCCTTTGCACTCGAGGCCGTTTCCGCGCAGACCAAATAGTAAATCGAGGCATTTCGCAGCGCTCTTGATGAATTTACTACCTCCAAAGTGAAATTATTACACACAAATAAAGGTACACACAAAACTTTTATATTTTAATATTTAATGTATCTTTACATCTCATAATTATATTCGTAATTTCCTCGTTAAGCCACTCTAAATTAAATCCATCTTCACTCGAGCTTATTTCATTACTATATACCATGGTAATGGGGATCAGAAACTTCAATTTTTCTGGACTCTGCCACGGCCGTCAAGTTCGAACTGAAACCGAAAATGCAATCCGGTTCGTGGTTGGGTACTAATTTCTAATAAGAAAGTCTTATTTCCATCCATCCATCCATCCATCCATCAATTCATTAATCCAACAGTCCATCAGTCTATAAGTCCATAAGTTAATCAGTCCATCAGTCCATAAGTCTATAAGTTCACCAGTCCATCAGTCCATCAGTTCATCAATCCATCAATCAATTAATCAAAGTATATACCTAAAATTGTATAAAATTATATAAAAGTTTATTCGTTATGGTTAGTAAAAGTTCGTTCGTTTATTTATTTATTCGCTTATTTATTTATCTAATCGTTTACTTATTACTTTGTTTATTTATTTATTCGTTCATTCGTTTATTCATTTATTTATTTCAAGTGAGCGAGCTATGGAGGAGCCTAGCGAGCTATGTTCGGAGTCTCTCTGAAGTATAGGATCTTCGGATCATTTCGATTATACTATCCGACTGAGAACCAAAGTCACCGACATAGCTCAAAGGATTAGCTCGCTGAAGTGGCAATGGGCTCGGCATATCTGCCGAAGAACCGACAACTGGTGGAGTAGGCGAGTTCTGGAGTGAAGATCTCGGCTCAGCAAACGTAGTGTAGAACGCCCTCCGACCCGGTGGGATGACGATCTGCGAAAGACTGCACATCAAGTAACTGCAGCGAACAAAGTAGTAAGCAACACTCACATTTAGAGTTGCGACCTCAAGCCGCATGGTGAGTGAAATTCACCTCTCGAGTGAAAAGTGTTAATAACTTTGTTTTCAGCTTCAGTACCATTTGTTTCACTTTTTATTAATAATAATAATGTACGCCTTAAAACCGCGAAAACAAACACAAAATACAAAGTAATTGACAGTGACAAAACAGAGCGACTCAAGCTTTGGTAACCCGGAAATGGATCTCCGGTTTTCTATAGTAGCCCTTCAGTATTGTCCCGCATATGATATTAAGACCTTTTATAAAAATAAAATAAAACGTTTATACTACAGCAGGAAACAAATGTATGATGCATATAAGTTTTCATACGAAATGAAATAAAAAGTTAAAACAATGAAAAAATTTAATATAGACAAGTTTAATATTGCGCTTCATATTTTCACGGACGGCTATATTATACGTACCGCCAGTTTTCCCCAGCGCCGACTGTTCAACGCCGGTTCGTATAAAACGCAGACCATATAATGCCATTGTTACACATTTCAAGAGAACTCATAACGGTAGATCCCGATTTTATTGCGGTTCCGCTATATGATGCAATATGCAGCATTTAAAACTGGCAAGGTCTCATCTCCGGTAACTGTAACGGCGTAGCTGGAAGACACTTTTATGTCTACCGATGCACCGTTTTCACCAGCGACGAATTTTATTACGTTTATTTTATATCCTTGAATGTAAATAAATATTTATATACATATACATGGTACGATATGACCACTTATAAAATATATGAAGCTAGTAGGTACTAGGAGAGCATACTCATAAAATATCGTAAGTACAGTGGTCGACTGCCTCGATGGTGTAGTAAGAGGAAACGGGATCGCTGAGCAAGTGGACTTGGGAGATGCCCGATTCGGGCAAAGTATTATTGAGTATTGCTCACTTGAAATTTCTAGTAGTAGCTTGGAGATAGGATTTGCGCCCGGTGTCTATATATATAGGTGCACCCCCTATTCTATGCGACGTATTAACATAACTAGCGAAACGTGGGAGTATTACACTGCTCTGCCTACCACTTTCCGGGAAATATAGGCGTTATTTTATGTCATGTAAGTATGTATATGTACGCTATCACAAACTTCAAAATATATAGCTTTAATACGTTTAGTTCGCATCCAATGCACGATGCATTTTGATTCGATATAGGTTAAGTCTAACCCACATCCCGATATCCCAATCGTCAATAGTTTCAAGTCAAATGGTTTCACGAATGAACACTAGTAGCTTTGAACTTACATTTGACATAGAAACGCCGACAAAGAAAATTGATCGTAAAGCTACATACTAGTATGGCAACTTTATTACTACAACATAAAATAACATTAGGTGATAATAAGAACGAAGTTATTCATGAGAAAATAAAACTTATAATTCGAAAAATTTTAGTGTCGTTAAAATTCTATTTAGGGCACATTTTGAATATTGAATGGCTCCCGTAAAGCCCGGATTTACAACATAAAATTATACCTTAAGTCTGACGGAATCCGGCCATATGCGCGATGCTGTTTTAATTGTGTTTACTGAGACTTTACTCTGCAAACAGTGAACAACTTAATTTTAAGGATTTATACGGAAGATGTTATTTTATGACGCGAAGAATTAATAAACTTATAATGTTTTATACAAAATAATTTAATTATTTTAATACTTATAAATTAATTTTAGGAATGTAATGTATCTAATAATAATTTTATGACGTATTTTACCGATATACGAGTAACAATTGAATTCATCATCATCATCATCACCGGCCTGTATCAGAATGGCAATTGAATTACAATTGAATAAATTACAGAGAAATCAGAAATAAAATAATTAAATAACAATAAAGACATTCACAATCATTTACCTTAAAAAGTCCCAGAAAACAGTTCAATCGGACGAAACTATGTAGTATTTGCTCATTAACAATTTTATTACACATTAATAAGGTACGTTTTTATTCTACACTGATTATGAAGGAGTATGCAGTGTATTTGGAGCTACATCAATTCAAATAGACAAATAGGAATTCGGATATTTTGAATAACATAGTTCTTTTTATTCTAATAAATAGTGATTCGGATAATTTCCATAGCATTGTTCTTTTTATTCTAATAAATAGCGAATAGTCGGCATGTTCGCACCAAGATAATATAAACGCACTCAGAAGTCGAGATTCAGTCGAGGGTGCTTTTACACAATTTTCCCGGCATACCCTTTTCGCTCGGCACTCCACCTTTTTGCCCCTTAGCACCTCTCTTCACCTTTTTCATAATCAAAGAAGACCAAGTGCCTGCATTTATCGAACACATTTCAGAGAATTTCGATTCGGCTTTTATTAAGATGGATTAAATTCTCCCTAACAATGTGTTTGTTGTTGATTATTAAGGAACTCATAGCCTGACGATCCAATAGAGGGATGAGGGACAGGGAATTGAGAAGATTGGTGACGATACCTCGCTTCTTTTTGAAAGATAATCCAATCTCAAACAACTGCTAAATATTTTACACGCAAACATTTTTAAACTGATGCTAATACGAAAATAGTAAATACAATTCTTATATAATATGTAGATTTACGAATAATACACATGATTCATACATTTTTTTTGGTTTATAGAACACAACAAATTTGAAGCAACTTGCCTGCCCTGTTGGTCGAAATTCCTAGGTCGGACCCTTTCAAATGTTTCTAAATTAGAATTTCTAGTAATAGCTCAAAGTCCGAATTTATACCCTGTGTACAGCAATACGCTAACCACCTATTCCATTGTTGGACGTAAATGTAACTAGTGAAACGTGGGACTGTATTAAACTCCTTTGCTTACCTCTTCGGGATTATAGGCGTGAGGTTATGTTTATATCTACTTACTATACTTATAAAACAGTACAGTTTCATTATAAAGAACTAAAGAGTGGAATAGTGGAGAAAAACATACTGAACTCTTGTCTTTTCTCTTCTGCTATTTAAACTGTTGTTTTACAAAAAATGCTCCTTGATAACTTTAAAGCACTCGTATATTTTCATTAACAAGCTTTAGTGGTATCAAACAAAAATACAACTATTAAACAAAAAAGAAAACCCGTTGACAAAGAAAGGAGAATAAGATACTGAACGGCTTTATCTTTGCCCATTCGTGTACAGACACATATTTTGAAGTACGAACTTTATGCGTTATTAACGTGGGTTACTAACTACGATGATACCGCGTAATTTTCCACCTAACGAGCTGTGCAGGGGCTTGATGAACGTAACGACATATTGATTAGCTTATTATTATGTAGACCTATCGCACGAAAATGTGTTTCGGCTCATCTGCGTAAGTAGGTATTGATTTTAAAACACAATAAGTATCTAAATGAAAAACTAAATACATACTTGTGTTAAATGTAACATAAATTACCGGTAATTGTCAGTAATATTATGATTGTATTATTATGCCTGATCTGATTTGATTGTATTATTGCGGGATAGACAGAGAGCAGTGAACCTATCGAGCTTTAATGCAATTGCTAACAGTTGTCATAGTTAACCAGTTAGACATCTTTGTTTTTCTGAATTTCTTAATCACTATGCAAGCAAAATTGTGACGCGAGATTGAAACGAGTATTCCATAATATCTTCACAAATACCATTTAATTTTTCTAGTCAAAAAATTCTAATGATTTGAGGATGCAAAAACTTCATTTTTAAATAATAATGATTAGATAAAGATGTTTTATTTTGTACTATTATATACATATATGTCTATTGATGCTTTGTTAAAAATTAATGATTCAATAACCTTTTTAATTTTGTACTCCCCGTTATTGATAAAAATGTACAAATATTTTGAAAGTAAAGTTTACATCAAAATAATTTCTTTCATTCATTTATATCAGCCTTGTTCCACGTTATATAACTTTTGCATTTAAAGAAAGAAAACATATTATTCTGTTCTTAATTCGATCGTTCCATCTAACAAATTACACTTCACTTTTTTTGAAATAACATGTAAGTTAAACGAACATTGTTTTTCCCACCAAATTTTGGCCTATTTAAGATTTATTTTCCAAAAATACCTTAGGATTCCCCGTTTCGGTACGACAACAGAATACTAGCAGGAAATAATTCATGCATAATAGGTACCTTCCCTTGCTCCTGTGTACACACATTAATTTTGTTTGAAGAGGAGCTAACTTTGACGAAGTGCGGGACGTAAAGCGTATTCTGAGCAAATGCTCAATTTTACGCAGATACCCTTACCGTCCCTTCACATTAATACACGTACTAAGAGCTATGTAATGCATTTAACAACATAGCATTACTTGTAATTTGTATCCGTCTATTTATTCTTTATTGTTTTATATGAGGTCAACAAGCGACTTGACACTTAAAGACATGTTCAAACGGTCAACACGAAAGTGGTATATACGATATGCTACTCGTAGGTGCCAACACCAGTACTATATTAATAAATAAAATTGGAAAATCATAATATATGTGTATCAGTATTCATGAAAAATAAAGAGAGCCATTATAGCATAGCGACCTACTCTGTCTGTATCTATTATTAAAAATGAAGAATCCAAAAGAATAATTCTTCAATCCGTGTGGGTTTTATATAAATTTTTGCCACGCCATTTAAATATTTTGTATCTCATTAAAGTTTAACTATAAAAGCTTTTACATGATTATATGAAGATATTATTTCTGTTTATCTACATATATCTTATCTCTGTTCCAAAACAATCGTGCTGTGATCACTTAGAATAAATTAGTGGGTGGTAAACGTTACGCTTCTCTGCCTGTACATAGATTGAAGATGCCATGAGTTTTACCTCCCATTTATTTCTCTTTTCCAATGCACCAGACCAGAAAACGACTGGCAACAATGTTTTTTTGAATGCGTCATATGTACGTATATAGCATTCAAGTTATAAAAAATTAAAGTTAAATTTTTAAATTAGGCCAGTTTCATTATTAAAGATAATATACAAAAAATAGTAGAGTATAAGCTAATTTGAAATCAAATTCAATGTTTCAGTTCTTTTGCTGTGGCAACATTATAGCTTGGCATAATTGCCTGTAGTAGCTAAGACGGGCTCGCTCAATCACTAACATGCAATCATAAAGCAATCTGTAAGCGGCTGCAATTACAACGTCGTATGTGGCGAGGCAGATGTGATAAATCATGTCCATTATGGCATACAAATCAGTTAATCGCCACGGGCAATTTATAAACCGTATTACAGCGTTTTGGTTAATAACCAATATCGTAATTACTTCGTTATTGCTGAAACAAAATGTTGTTTATGGAAAAGCTTTCAATTTTGAATCACAACTGACTGGTTTAAGTTTTTTATTCTCTTATTTGAATTATTATTCCTATCATCAGTTACTCTTATAAATCCATGGTACTCCTCTCAGAATAAAAAGGCTTAAGGCCGAGTTAAGGGTGTCCTGTGTAGATATGCCCAGGTGCCCCAGAGCGAGTTGGCAGACTTCACACGCCTTAGAGAACATTTTGGAGAACACCAGAGTATGGAAGTTTCTCGGAGTTTTCTTTCACCGTTACAGCAAGTGATATTTAATCTTTAATACTTATCTAATTCAGTAGAAAAGTACACGTCAATACTTTAACCTAGGACTCACAGGGGGAAAAGACCCTTCTTGCGTAGGCTATCATTGTCGTGTTATTATTTTATTGGAACCATACAATACACATTAAACAGTTATTTTTGAATAATTAATTGCAAAACCTTACTAGCCATTACAATAACGAATCCTAACCTCATTTCTATTTATTATAATCTCTAAACAGTCCCATAGATCTTTGTAGATTATATTCCACCATTGACAAATTGGCGACAAAGAAAATCGTAATTTTCTTTTTGGGGAACATTTTCTATGATAAAATGATAAATGCAAAATTTTCTGTTCCGAGAGGGTAGCTTAATTGGAAGCATCACGGAACGGGTCCAGAGTGCCGGCTTAAGTTGCCTCAAGATATTCCGTCTATGTAGGTTTTCTATATAACAAGAAAATTTATTTCACCCTTCTTTAAGCCCCTAGAAACAAAATTATGAACCTCCCTTTCTTAGTCTAGGAAATATGGACTAAATGCATTTTACACGTTTAAATAAATATATTACTGGCGGAATAGTTACATGAAAGGAACAGAAAATTAATTTACAAAAATCGAAAAACAAAATATAGCTTAACATCACGTCTGTAATTCCCTTAAGAGGCAGGCACGGGAGTGTAGTACTGCTACGTTCCACCCACTTATATTCTACGTCCCATGGTATTCCATGGGACGTAAAATATAAGTATGGCAATAAACTCACCTCCTATTGGAGGTGAGTTTATTGCCATACACTGGGCCAATAGGACAAAGATGTCATGACTAATAATAATACCCTTTTAATAGTAACAAATGATTAATTATAAATTAATTTTCCAATGACCTGTGTACATGCTTAAGCAAAAATGTATTATTTCTAATTTGCACTCATTGCCAATATTACCGAAAAGTCATATGAACATGCGATACAGCCTTACATGAGTTCCACAAGCAGCAATGTTTTTCTGAACTTCCCCTCCATGGGTGAAAAAATTACAGTCAGAATGGAAAAATATGTAAAGATACCTACAGGTTATCGAAAACATTTAAAATTTCATAACTTACTCCAACGTATTGGACAGAAATATATGTTGTCAAATCGTCACGCTTTGTACCTCACTATGGAGGCAGACAGCACCAATTGTGAGTCATCTTGATCCTAAAAACATGCTCCTCACTCTGCAAAGCAACAAGATAAAATTAGTATCTTCACCGGCTACCATGAAAGACATATCTAGAGCACCATCACGGCCACCAATAAAAAACGCTGTAAATTTTCTAACCCGCGAGTATCACTAAGCTTTATTTGTAACCTAAACCAATTATTTATCCAATCACGCATAGAGCAGTGCAAAGAACTTACGTATGCAAACAAGGTTAACTGACCTGACTATAATTGTATTCGCTATTCAGATTTAACAGGCTGTCTCGGAAGGGGGTCTTTGAGTTGTCGCACTTGACTCGACGGGTCGGTGTTGATCAAACTTTTGTACTTGATTTGTCGTCACTTGATAGAATCAAGCCAAAGGCCCCGTCTATGAATATATAATACTATATACAAAAATTGCTTTTAATGTAATACTTAGAGCTTAAAGTATTTGATGATTAATTGAATAGATGGACAGACAATATACTATATTATGAAGGAAATTTATTAGGTATATGATGACCGTTATCGTATTTTTTTCCAATTGTGGTAAAATAGAATCAAATTAAGTAATAGTTTAATTAAAACACTCGAGATTCTACAATCCCCCGCAAAACTTGCTACTTACCGCAGTAAGAAAAATGTGGTAACTTTTTGTCTCTGTACCGCAGATTTCGCTACTTCTACGCTAGAAAACTATAGATAAGTTCTCAGAATACTACACAATCGTGGCTTTACAAAAAGTTTTTCAAGCATTTCGAGAAAGAAGACCAAAAACGAGGCTACTCACTGTCTCGACTTTTTGTTCGCTATTGTAAAGAACAAAATAAAAGGAAAGTTTTTTTCTAGTCCTAGCGCTCACGACAACGCAGCGATTTCAAACGTGTCACAAAAAGACTGATTTAATTATTCTGAGAGACTCCTTAAATAGCATACTAATAGCACAGGAAATCTGTGTTTCTGGTTGGCGTATTGCAAAATATAATTTTAAAATAAATACGACAGAATCTCCTTATACCAAAGATAAGAATTAATTATAGTCACTCATGAACGTAATTAATTGATTAAGGTAGATGAACTACGTAGTAAAAGTTAAAACGCGTAATTTACTACGCTTAATGATTCGTTACATTTGTTATGACACCATAAAAATATTTTTATAGAAATCTAGTTTTACAATTTTTCATATTCATTTATAGAGTACAATATATTAACGTTTAGGTATATAGTATCTTACTGTTACCTATACTTACAGAATTAATTTGGAAAATAAGTAGAGAACAATTTTATGTGCACCCGAGGACTATTGCCAACAAACTGTGCCACAGTCTGACAAATCACGTAATAAAATAGTTACGACGGTCCACGGCGATATGAGGAGACGAGGAACGACTTTTCCAGAAGTATGACATCAAGCTGCCATGTACCTACCTAATTATATTAAATTGATACATATAACACCTTAAATTATAACGAAGTTTTGCACCCTCTTAAATGGAGGCATTAACATGTCACTATACCTCTGAAGGATTGATAACAGTATCAGGTTAAACAGTATAGCTTTTGTATATCTTTTACTAAATGAGTATATCCCGCTAACCTATAGAATTCCTCATATTTTTATTTATACAGCGAATGTAAGGCCTAATATGTTTCCAGCCCATACTGCATTACTGCCTTGGGCAGATAGTTCTTTGCATGCTGTGGCGGTAGTTAGCTACGGCGTTAATCATCTGCAATAAACAACGCAAGCAATAATAATCGGTGTTCTCAGTTATTTGTTACGTTTCCTTCAATGCCGACATTCCTTACGTCTTGTAATTGTCCATAGGCACCGGTGACTACTTATCATCAGGTGTCTGGCTTGTTTTCTAGGTTAAAAGTAAAAAAATACAGAAATGAAATTATTAACGCGCTTGAACATCTAAGCCTGTAGTGCGATAACGGTTTTATCAGTATGTTCTGTCACTTCTATAGTATTCTGTCTTCTCCCATTTTGTTTAATTTAGTGCCAGCGCTACCATTCTTTGAGCAGATCACTCAAGGAAAAAAAATTATTCTGTGTAAATAAACTCGTAGCAGTCTTCAACTACTCCTTTTGACGTTACGCCTACAAAACAAATGGTTTCGGAACCACGGAACGGAACGGTTTACAGCTACTCGTAGTTTTTAGGAAACGTTTCTAAAAAATAGCGGACCTGGCAGACGTCATCCTGCCTCGAAAAGCAGAGCCAAATTTTTCTATTCTTTCTATCTAGGCAATAAAAAGTACCGTTCCAAAGTTATATTGTGTTGTCTAAGGTATGCAGGTTTCCTCACGATGTTTTTCTTCACTGTTAGGCAAGTGATATTTAAATTTATAACGCACATTTGTAAAGAGATGCGCGCTATGGATTTGAACCCAGGACCTCCGGAGTGAGAGGCTGAATTCTTAACCACTAGGCTATCACTGCTATAAAAAAACTATATTTTAAAAGGTGTGTGAAGTCTGCCAACCCGCACTTGGCCAGCGTGGCAAACTATGATCTTAACCCTCTCAATATGAGAGGAGACCCATATTCCAACAGTGGAATTATAATGGGTCGATTAGTATTGTGTTGTCAAGTGTCCAACAAATCAAAGTAGTTGTCACACCGACTTCAGGTCTTTCTACCGGGCCAATTTTCAAAGTCAAACGTTGCAGGGGTCCCTTCAAACTTATACAAAAAATATCAGTAAAATCGTCCCTCATAAGAAGATCAAGATTAGGGACATATCGACAGCAGCGCCAACTATCGCGTCCAATTGTATTTTCAAACCATCCGTGGACTCATTGAGAGAGAGAGAGAGAGATTTAAATATATATTTAAGGATA